>QGOI01005108.1:0-14439 GCA_003313885.1 Boletus sp. MG55
AGTTGTGTTAACCTGATACACCAAGGAAGGATAGGCAGATCGCATACCCATTCAAGTTGCATCCTGGTATGTTCGCTTGCACACCAAGCTGCAACGCCGGTTCCAATGACGCTGAGAACAGCATTGACCAAGGTAGCGATAGCTTTTCTATCCTTGGTCCGCAGACGTTGATCCTCTTCGGGGTCTTTGGCTGTGTACGGAGGAAAACGCTTTTCGGGCGACGTGCGGGCACCAGCGAGCAACGAGACCATCGTGTAGGACTGCGGGTCGAGGGGTGGAGAACAAGCTTGCAAGGCTGCCTTGCCATCTGTAGTCTGGCACCACTTTGAGACATTTAGGATGAGCTCGTACGGGATGACTGGTATGGTTGTCGCGCCCGTTACGGATGACAAGCGGTGGGTTAGTTGCTGAGAGGTTTCTTCTGGCAAGATCTGCGGAAGAGCCGCCAACGCGTCTCGGAGGTGCGGCTCTAACGAAACGTTCAACTTGTCTGCCATGAGCGTACTCGGCACAGTCGTGCTGATCCTCCCACGCTTGGCTGACCTTCCTCACTGCCAGTGGCGCTCAGGCTGGTGGCAGTAGGCCTTTCAACTTTAGGTTCCATTTTGTTGGACTGAGCCTGAGTCACAAGTCTATGCAGCGCCATGGATAGAGCTGATTCAAGGACTGTCATTACCGTGACTTCCGAGCACCACCAGTCGCTGGCACGCCAAGGACTCCGAGCTGGACATCCGAGCCCAACTCGGAGTCGCCCTACGCTGCGTTTGCCACAGCCCGGGCCCGCGCTTGTTCGGTACTCACCATCCGATATATTGTCTGCAAGGCTAGTTGGCGATATGCAAGCATGTGGAACTGATTACTACTGTGACTCAGACTCATGAAATCTCGATGGTAAGGACTTGGAGACACTCAGGCTGCTGCTTCCCCGGGCACTCCCTTAAATCCTTTATTCACTTGTTGCCAAGGTGTGTCTCATGGAGCTAACGAGGTGGCTCATCGACTTTCACTGACAGTCCACCGAGTTGATGCATATTTTATGTTTTAAGAGCACATATCCGATCTGACCATGAGGCTAACCCTCACTACCGTAGCTTTGTTTGCCCTATCATCGCCTGCACCGTAGAGGATGACTGGTGTACACCCCATCCGCTGATTGCGAAGCATGGCTCAATCTGGCTTTTGTCCTCGAAGAACGAGGGGTGTCGCTCAACCCATACCGATTCGTTCAAAGCGTCAAATTCAAACAACTCCCCTACCCAGACGGAAATGGTACTACCACTCTTCTTAGGGCTTACCTGCTTACGACCTCGAAGGAGGGCGACGACGAGAGCAAGGAATATGGCCTATACTTCCATGACTTTTAGTTCATCGACGCGGGGCCCGCACTACATGCACTGAACCTAATGAGCGAGTGGATGTCTGGTGAGGGCATGAACGTCAGAATCGAGCCTTCGGAAGAGTGGAAGAACCTCCCCGTTGATCCGATCACCGCGACAGGAGGGGCACTTAAAGAATGGGAGACGGCCGGAATGATGCTCCTGCAGGAGTTCGGGGCGCAGAATGCTCGGACTACGGTAGGTTTGATCCTAGTCTTCTCGTGTCTGCAGTGATATTAACCATATCCTAGCCTTGTCACACCCTGGCTCCCCCGTCCCGACCATTAAACATGCCAGAACCATCATATAACCGTCCCAGAGTCAGAAACGGCTGCGATCGTTGCAAAGACGAGAAAACTTGTGCTTTCCGTTTCAGCGCTATTCAACGCCGCACATTCTTTGGCACAGTTCAAGATGAATCCCATCCATGAAGCGACCGAGGTCAATTTTTCAATAAATATGGCACTATAAGCAACGGTTTCACCAATCGCCTCTGGATTCATCTGGTTCCAGTTCGTGGTCCTTTACTCGAAACCTGTTTTCTTCAGTGTCTCCCTTGAACGCTTCATGAAACCACCCGTCGACCCGAGGACACATTTAATATCGTCCTTCGCTTTGATACCATCACGCTTCTCGATGGCACGCCATTGATGGAACGCACCGAGAAGGGAAGACTGATCATGACGACGAAATTAAGCCAGGAGCTTCTCGATAGATATCTGTCCAATCTTTGTCTGCCTCATCTGTTAGCTGTGATGGCGAACATGTCGCCAGCTGAAGTGGAACAGGATGACAACACCGAGTGTTTGGGCCAGGCAGAGGCGGAAGGAAAGGACCCATGGTCTGTTACGTTTAACAATTTGGGCGTGATAAAGAAGAGGCTGCGGACGCAGCACGGGATCATCACCATTGGCAGCTGAATAAGTTGCTGAGACTCAATGGCCGCGTCGTCTTACGTGTTGACATTGACAACAGTGCAAGACTCGAAGTATGAGTCCTAATGAACTTGTGTTCGGGTCCATTTTACCATACCTGTGGAAGAAAGTGGTCAGTCCCATTCTTGAGGCCTCGCTTTCTCGGTATGTGAATCACAAATCAATGACGAATTTCATGTCGACTTATGGATGATCGCGGACTGCGGGCCCTAAACCCTTTCGGTCCTTCTGGTGCCCAACCGAGCCGCTTGCATTTCTTCCCATCCATGCAGGTCTTCGTGATACAATCAAACCGGGTTCCAAACTGTCAGACTTTGTTATCTCATCCTACATCCCTACAACGAGTACACTTGAACTGCTACCTGAGAAAGACTCGGGGGCGACTTCATATAGCGTTCGCCTGCTTGCTGTCGCTCAGCCGAGCATGGACGGCCAAGTTCATTTAACCGGCGTACGAGAGGAGGTTGAGAGTTGACGTTTTCGTCACCCTTCGTTGACCTCCAGGGGGCGGATGGAACTGTCGAGGGTGTCTTTGGAAAGATGACGGAAACGGAATGGGTCCACTCTGCATGTCACGGCACGCAAGACCGCACCAATCCCGTCGATAGTGACCTCCTGCTCGCTCACAGCAGACGTCTGAATCGTTCGGTTGTCACCCCCTCATGGGGGTCTCACCTTCCTCTCCGCATGCCAAACCACAACGGGAGATGCGTAATGAGTAATTCTCCGAAGTTATCTGGCATCTTACTGCAGGAATACTTCTTGCAGAGTACAGGAGTGTCATCGCAGCGATGTCACGGGTCAATAACGGACAGCGATGCGCCAAGACTCGCAGAGGACGTTTTACAAAAGCCTCTTGCGCGATGGAAAAGCTCCGGATAATAGGCAGGCTGCAGAAGCCTTGCACCACACGATCGAGCTGCTTCGCGACTCTAGCGCACCGTTCTTGTCTTGGGTTTATTGTCCACGTTGGTTTATGAAGTGTCGTATTGGATCACCCGAAACTGTAGACCATGCAGGGACAGAATAGCTCATTCCTGTCCGACACGTCTCCGAAATCTATCGTTTCCTTCAATTGACTATGCTCGTCCACGAGACTCAAACACCTCTGTAATTATATAGAACGTCTTACGAAGTCGAATGAGCTTCAAGCATAGTAGTGCGACAGCCGGTGGCCAAGGTTATTCTGGATCTTATCAGCCACGTCCGTAACAACATCATCATCCTGTGCGCTCTCTGGAGTGTCGAAGGCAGTTTTTTAATCTTCCAGGTATAAAACTATGGTACAGTGTACAGGCATCCTCCGGATGCTGATTCAGATGGCTGCTCGCGGGTCATTACACCAACACGCCCGAACAGTCAACCGCATGTACAGTAGTTCACTGAACCTTCTCAACTCCAGGAGGGAATTTGTAACCACCTTGGCGTCTGACCTGCGATTGCGGATGCGAATGAGTCGACGAAAATCACCCATACTCGATGTCTTACCTCGTCAAAAATTTCCATTTCCAACAAGCTCTTGTCATGCCCCCAAAGTTCGCTTTGCGCCTTGCCATCTCTCACACACCGCGCGACTTCATCGGCCTCAAAGTGCCACCCAGCCCCGACGTACTCGAATCTCCTTGTCTCTTCTTTCACGACGGTCTCTGACGTGCCCACCTGGTAGTATTGCACGGTGAACGACTTCGGACAATAGATGGGAGCAGGAATGGCGATCGTCCCGCGCTCATAGCGAATGATAACACCGGTTTGGTAGGGAGCGACGTTGATGTTGCAACTCAACACGGCCTGTGCTGCAAGCGTATTTGGAGCGGAAGGCAAGTCGGGCGAGAAGGTGACTGTGAAAGAGGTACTGCGATCGACTCCCGTCAATGGCGTTTTGAGCATGGTGCCAGTGACATTTGAGGGTTTTGCTCGCTTGTTAGAAGGGTGCTCGTATAACGCAAGGATGGCCTGTAAGCGGCGATGAGACTAGGTGTCATGAGTGTAAAATGATTGACGTGCCCAGATCAACGGGTAAGGGCCACTAAATATCAATAAATAAGTGAGGTGGTTCATGTCCTCCGCCGATCATTCTACTTACAGGTCGAGCAGCGCCCCTCCTCCCAGCGCAGGGTCCAAAATGCGGTGAGTAGTTGGAATTTCTGAGTTGCGTGTGTCATTGACAGCCGAGCGCAGTCAATCACACAGTCACTCACTATCCAGAGCGAAATCGCCGGACAAGTCAGCCATTAATGCAACAGGATCTCCCAGGACACCGCTTTCCGCAATCTTCTTGACCTCTAGTGTGAGTGGCTGGAATCTTGTCCAGAGGGCCTCCATAAAGAAGACGCCGTGTTCTTTTGCGGCAGCGAGGAGGGACCGCAGCTCTGCAGCATTTAATGTCACTGGCTTCTCGCAGAGCACATGCTTCCTTGCTTTGATGCCATCCAAAGCATTTTCGTAGTGAAAGGTGTGAGGAGTGCCTGATACATCACTGTGAGTCGTGCCGTGGCCAACCACGAAATAATATTGCTACCAACCGATGTAGATGGCATCGACGTCCTTTGTGATTTCTTCATGAACCAACGAGTTTCATACTGAGAGGCGGAAATGACTACTTACGCTATCCGCATAGACTTCTGCGTAGCTGCCATATGCCTTGATGGACGGATCTCCGTTTGCATGCTCTGCGATGAACTGGACCGCTGAATCCACATTACGGGAGCCAACTGCGGTCACTTTGTGTACTACGTCGTGGACATCACGACTACAGGAACAAGTCAGAGAGCAGGAGGCATAAACCAAAATATTTTCGCCTACGTCTTGGGATCGACGAGGGCATCCTTATGGTACCTGGGTCAGAAGGGCGCAGTTTGCGTAAAGTGGCGGTAACTCGCCTTTACGAAAGCGGCCGCAATCTTGCCGGTGGAGATGATACCCCAGCGTAATACGAAAGGCTGAGCTGATGCCATGGTAAACTGTACAAAGACTTTGGAGAAGGTGACGGAAAGGTCGGAGTCCCGAAGATTTTGTTTTCTCGAAGTATTTTATATCGTCTCACATCCGAGTCGGCATTACAATGACCCCTGCTCTGCTGACCAGCCTGAGTGAACAAGTCAGGGGAGTGACGCCGTCGGCCCGAAAGGGCAAGCTATCAGATTATAGATAAGCTCGGGAACTGTTGGGCTTGTCAACGCACAAGATGTCCGCGCACGAACACGATAGCGAGCAAAACGCTGAGCAGGCGCAAGTTAAAGGCGTCTTGGTCGGCCTCTTCGAACATTCTGATGTCCTTGCCGAACATCTGCTTCCCGAGCTGCTTGCTGCCCAGCGCGACAAACTCCGCCTGTACCACCGTCCCTCCGATATCGAGAGCGTCCTGAGTAGGTCCATGGACATTATTCGGGGCTGGGATCCAGAGCTTCAGGCTCAGTTCGTTGGAGGGCACCCCAGGATTGGCGAGACGAAGAATCTTTCCGTCCTTAGCTCTAAAGAGCAGAACGGAGGGACATCACAGCCGACCCCTCCAGAGGTCCTCGCGCGCCTCAGACATCTGAATGCGTGCTACGAGCATGCATATCCCGGGTTACGATACATCACGTTCGTTAATGGTCGAAGTCGCGCTGTGATTGCGGAAGAGATGGAGGACAAGCTCAGAATCACGCATTCTTCATCGCCCGATCAACCGCCTGTAGAGAGTTTCGTCCCCATCGAGACACATAGTCGTATTTGGCGTCAGGAACTCGACAGGGCGGTTGATGATGTTGGACGAATTGCCCAAAGCCGGCTAACGAAGCTCGTCGCGGGGTGACTCGGTGAGTACGGTCAAGTCATCCAACTTGAAGAGGTATAGTAATCTCACAGTACAAGGCCACGGAAGAGGGTATCGTAAAGTTGTACAAGGATAGATCCAGCGCGTATCAGCAGCAGAAAATCCACAACTATGTACACCAAAATAAATAAAACGAAGGGACAAAGCCTCAAAGGAAAGGGTGGGAGTAGAAATGCATGAAGGGAACGACGAACGGGCAGTATAGTACAACATACATTGAAACCCCTGCATGGGGAGATAAGAATACGACCATAAAAAATTGCTAACGGGTGGGGTGTCGCGTGGATTGCTGATCCTTCTCTCGCATCTCTCGGCGCTACAAGTGTAATCAAATGAGAACACTGCTGGAGAATGAAGGGAAGTGGCTACCTGAAGGACTTCTTGTTTCCTCATCTCCCATTCTGGATTACGATCGCAAAGCTCTTGGTAAAACTGTTCTACCAGCCTTCCTTGCAGCTCCTTCTTCTCCTTGATCTTGCGCATATCCTCGAACAAATCAGCTCGTGCCTTCATTCGGGCTTCACTCCGTTCTTTTGCCTGCCGCGCCCATTCTTCGCGCTCTTTGTTCCGCCTCTCGCGTTCCTCGTCCCAGGCTTGCTTATTCTGCTGTGCGCGTTGTATGCGATCATCGTAGTCCTGGGGGATGATGTTCATTAACGATAGCGCTCATGATGAGTAAACGCTAAGCAAACCTTTCGTTTGACGGGATCGCTCAGAACTTGGAAGGCTTCACAAACCTGTGGTCGTTCAGTATGAGTTCAAGAATACACAGGGTAAACGCCCAACTCCAAGATGCTCATACGTTTCTGAACTTGCCCTCGGCGGCTCTGCGCGACCGGTCGCTCGCTGTTGGCTCCAGCTTATCTGGGTGTGTTTCGAGTGCTTTTGTTTTGTACGCCTTCCTTACTGTAGGCAGGCTATGTGAGAAAAGTGGCATGGAAGAACCGTTCAAGAACGGGTGAAATGAAACAAACCATCTTCTGTGGTCGCATTAGTTGATATCCCAAGAACATCATACAACGTCAATCCAACTGTCATTAGCGAACAAGTTCCTCGTTGGCTAGAGGGAGGCGACTGTATGCTGGAACGTAACGAAGTCCGCAACTTGGCGGGCGCGCTGACCACAACAATTGCTCGCTTCGGCTCGCCGGCCGCCGCAGCTGAGCCTGAACCTTAGACTATGCAGCCGCTCAGAAGCCTCAGATCGCTCTATGCCGGCTGTTCCATTTAACGCTCCGAGCGCTGAGTTCCTGACAAAGTTACATACTGTAAGGCCCGATGATCACATTTTTACATCTTGTGCTCAATGCTTTGAGGCTCGTGCTTCAAGGAGTAAAAAAAGAAAGAAGAAGTAACGAAATCATGCTCAAGTAGATACAATGTGTATGTACAACGTAGGGTCAGTCGGAGGCCTCCGCCGGGCCCGAAGCTGGATCCAAAACTGACGACTGTGACCTGAATGGTTACCAGGTATGAGCGACGCGAGAGCTGAAATCCCGGCAATGTAGAAGCAAGGTCTAACCTGTGTTATAGAATGTACTTGCAGGTTGGATGGAGCCGTCGTCACTGATCAGCAAATGAACAAATCACGAGCTTATGTAATTGATATCATACCAGCTGGCAGCGGAGTTAGTCCGGGATGCATCTTTCCATAAAAGGCGGGCCGAGTTGCCGTGCCGACGATGGACCTTCGACTCTTTGGTCTAAGTATCAGATCCAAGACGACCTTGAAAGCTTAAACTTTGGATATGACGTATGATCGCATCTGGTGACGTCGTCTGACAACTATCAACTTGCAGTTGATCCATTGTAAACCCATTAGACAAGTGGCAATCAGATTCTCGCCAGTCGTAATGAACTAGGCCTTGAACGACCGACTCCACCGTGACGGACAGGTGCTGCGATTGAGACAACCGACGTCAAACACCATGGTGCCATAGGAGGTCATTTTGTTTCAGGTCTACACACGTCATATAAAAGACAGATATCGCCTTGATGTAGTACGGTGTTCTATTTTCGAACAGAGGCCTTTACCCTGTCCGTGTCTACCTTCTCACCGAGTCTCTGCCCACCAAGTTTTCCCCACCCAACACCCAACCAACAAACCCGTGAGTGGTATGGCAACATTCAAGATTGCACTTGACTTGTACTCGCAATAGACTCATCGATGTTTCCTGTTAAACTTCCTGATTTCATCGAAGGAGAGGCACCATTTGCAGTGTCAGCTGCAGGCAAGCCGTGCAAGACCTGGTACAAAGTTTCCGGTGACCTCAAGTCTGGTATCCGACCCCTCGTCTTACTCCATGGCGGCCCCGGGGCCACGCATGAATATCTCGAAATCATCGCCCAATTGACTACCCTCTACTCCATCCCTGTCGTCCTCTATGATCAGCTCGGCAACGGTCGTTCCACCCATCTCCCTGAGAAAAATGGTGATACTGATTTCTGGACCCCAAACTTGTTCGTCGACGAGCTCCACAACCTATTGGATCACTTGGGTATCCATGGTGATTACAATTTGCTGGGTCAGTCCTGGGGAGGGATGCTCGGTGCTACTTTCGCAGTTCAGCAACCCAAGGGATTACACAAGCTTATCATCGCTGATTCCCCTGCGAGTATGAAGTTGTGGATGGAGGCAGCAGCGCTTCTGAGGCTTCAGTTGCCCCAAGAAGTCCAGGATACCCTCAACAAGCATGAGAAGGAAGATACCACGACTCACGAGGACTACGTCAAAGCGACTCAGGTCTTCTACGAGCATTTCTTGTGCAGAGTGCAGCCTATGCCTGAACCCCTCCAAGCTTCTTTCGAGTGGCTGGACAAGGATCCGACAGTGTACATGACCATGTAAGTATCCTCTGTCTCGGTGAACCATTTCCTGACGTCCTGACCTTGCTTGTTTGGCTAGGAACGGGCCAAACGAGTTCCACATCGTCGGTTCGCTCAAAAATTGGAGCGTTATCGATGATATTCACAAGATAAACGTCCCTACGCTGCTTCTGAACGGGCGTTATGACGAAGCGCAAGACATGACCGTCGAACCATATTTTCAATACCTTCCCAAGGTCAGATGGATTCAATTTGCCAATTCGGCGCATGTACCGCAATTAGAGGAGACAGAAAGGTTCATGGAGGTGGTCGGGAACTTTTTGCTCAAGCATTGAGGATAGTTGTGACAAGATTGTACCTTCGGCAAAGGGTTCGTCCAATAGTTGCTGGCGCAAGTAAATCCACCGACCAGGGATCGTGATATCATTGTAATACGAGCCAATGATTGTTAGCCGCAAAGTTACAGTTGAAGGATAAACATCTACTAGGCCAACTCCTTTTTCTCGACGCCATATTTGGCAGGGTCCGTACCATGATGTTGGTGGTTGACGAAGTTGAACCTGTGAAGACTGTTAGGTGATTGCACTGCAGGGATGGCACAAGACGTCTCACATCGGGAACGCCTCTGAAAGCGATCCGAATCAACAAAGATATGATGTACGACAAGGTGGGCACTCACGGAATTTGAGCTGAGACCATGCGGAGTTGCGGTATGCAACGTCTTGTATCCATTGTGGTTGAGAAGACTCGGGGTGCAAGGACTTGCCCTCGGCCACGCGCTGCCTCAACTCGGCCAAGTCCAAGTCCTCCTCACGTTTATTCTCCGTCCAGCCGAAGAAACGCACTTGTGGTGTGTGAGGTCAAGTCCCGGAACATGCCGAGTGATGCTTACAGCTGGAATTTTGGTATGCAAGGAGGAAGCCACCTACGAAGCCCATAAGTCCACCGAGGCGAAGGGTGGTGCGAAGGCGGATGTTGGGCGGTAACGGGTCGGCCATGTCTGCGAGGGCATTGTTCCATTACAGAGGGTATCGGATTGTAAGAATTTGGTGCATACTCCACAAGTACAAGGCGGCTGGAAACGCGCCGGTTGCTGCAGCCCAGGTTGCATAGTCAGAAGGACGGAAATAACGAACAACACGAGAGAAATGGGGGTCTGCGTCGATGAGCGGGTAGGGCGTCTTCACGACCTTGTCAGGCATGGCGACGGTGTGTGTTGGCAGAACAATGAAAACCGACAAAATCACCAAGTCCTTCCGAGCCCGGCCCTAAACTTCGCTATTCCCTGTCGTGATCGTTGTTCTCGTATCTTCTCCTTTCACTTCATCCTCGAGCTTGTCCTCGAGCACGCTCTAGCCACCCTGGTCGCTCGCCCTGTCGAGTGGAACGCTATTTATTATTCACAATGAGCGCTGTCAGACGAAATGACCGTCGCGTCAACAGAAACAACCTCTCTTCGCCATACGCGCGACCTTCGAAAGCGAGCAAGGTCCAGCCATTGAAAAAATCAGTGCGTGTATCCCTCTGCCTCAAAATTCTCCTCGCTCTGAACCATTATTCCCAGCCTTGGAGTCTTGCCGGACTAATCAGCTTTCTAAACCCATTCGGAGGCGACAGCGAACCAGAGGATTTCGACATCTCAAGTCCCTCGGACGGCGAGATCGAGCAAGGTCCTCCTCCTCGTCGCTTCTCACCACCACCACAACCATTGCCTCCGCCACCTCCGCCACCGCAACAGCAGGCATGTACCCGAACTACGTTCCTTCGAGTCCAAGATCGCTCAATCCTCATTTAGTTCTCATCTAATTCATCACGGCCATCGGTAATGAACGGTCCGACTGCAAGTTCGTCTACAAACCAACCGTTTTCTTTGAACACACCTTCACCTGCCCCTTCTGGTTCTTCCCTGGCCAAAAACCTCGAGCCAGTCACAAGGTTCTTGGTCGAGAAAGCTGGGCAACCTCTTAACGAGTTTGAGGCAGCTGGTATTGTGGATTACATTCAGAAAAACGTGCAAGGTACGCCCGAAGCTTGTTGCGCCGGCACGTATTTACGTAGGGCTCTGCCATTGTTGCTGTAGGGTCAGCGTTCGTTCCTGACAAACCTGAACCGTTTCGGTTTTCCGTGTCCCCTTCACGCGGCGCATCGCCGAATCAAAGTCAGGGGATTAGCAATATCCAAATACCTCGCAAAACGCTCTCCAGGAATCCCAATGGCGTGTACCGATGGCAGGGCGCAGGCAGCTCGCGTCCCCGCAATCGCTACCAGTCTCCTGGTTTTGCCCCTCGTCCGCAGCAACATCGAATTAAGTTGTCGCCCCCTAAGACACCGCTGGCAACTGACACGAAGCGACGGCGTGTAGGTGATGAGGCTGAGTACTCGACACCTCAAAAGCCGGCAGTGCCCTCTACCTCGACCATCAGCTTCCTAAGCTCGGTGCCGGAATCTCCTATTCCACCCTCGCGCCACGCCACCGGACCTTCTCCAGTATTGTTGAACGGTAAAACCCCTTCTTCCACACTTGCTCCCCCACCGCCCGTCACGCCGAAGGCGAACGGTACACAACCTCGCATTCGTACAGGTGGGCTCGCGATGAAGCCCACGACACCGGCCATTCCATCTCCCCTACGGCAGACATGGAAGGAGAGCGATTCACCACCACAGGCTTCTCCACCTTTCCGACCCACTCGCGCAGCCGATTTTATGACCGAGCTCATCAAGGAGGTGACCCCCACGAAGAAGCCAGATGTCTCTAATCCGTACCAGACTGCTTGTCCTGTCAAACCTCCAGCACCGGTGAGGAAGCCTGTGACTAAGCGACCCAAACCAACTGCCAAGCCCGTTGAGAAGCCAAAGGAACAAGAACCGGTGATGTCTGCACAAGCTATCATTGAAGCCACTGTCCCCAAAGTGAGTCGGCCCCCCGACGAGTGCAGCTGGTTAGCTCATGTTTGTTTTGCATTCACAGGGCACCAAACGCTCGAGACCGACACCGGAAATGGAAAAGCCAACTCGTGGGGAAGGAATTTCGGATACCGAACCTTTCGCTACTGCACTCAACGGCTCCACACATACAATCCGCTCAGTTATCAATGTCGTGGAGACAATCACCGTCCTGGAGGGTGAAGAGAGCCCTTCCAAGCGGCGCAAAACCCCACCTACTAGACCATCTCCTCAGGTCCAAGAAATTGATGAGGCCAATGCTTCCAAAGCAATTATACGTCCAGCGGAAATTATCGAGCCTGATGACGACACTGCCCTCATCAATGGCAAGCCAGCTCCACCACCGCCAGCGACGACGGTGTCTCCGCCCTCTGCTACCAAGTCTCTGTTTGGCAGTTTGAAGACTTCTGCGCCGAAGGAGCCTTCCAAGCTTCGGTACAGTTTCCACGCCGATAAAGTAGAGGTCAAGAGTGCGGACGCTGTACAGGCGCCATCTCTTCCATCGTTCTTTGCACCCCTGCCTATCCCCTTACCCGCCGTTCCCGAAACCACGGTGGCACCAGCCAATGCGAAGTTAT
This sequence comes from Boletus sp. MG55, assembly GCA_003313885.1. Taxonomy (NCBI): domain Eukaryota; kingdom Fungi; phylum Basidiomycota; class Agaricomycetes; order Boletales; family Boletaceae; genus Boletus; species Boletus sp. MG55. Next base: position 12,473 of record QGOI01005108.1, read on the forward strand.
TACCAAAGGAGGAAGCTGTCGCAATGGGTGTCGACGAGCTTCCCAAATATACGTTTTCTGTTGGAACAACCTCTTCGTTCCCCGCTGGTTCTAGCTTCTCTGCCGCACGTGATACTGCGCTTTCCTTGGCTGTTGCTTCCCTCCCCACATACGAGTTCACCATCATTGCGCCAGCACGCGCCCTGAATGGGTTTAATTGGACTGCAGCCGGGCTGAAAGCGCCCACCACTTCGGCGCAGACGTGGATGTGTTCACTTTGTGGCCTGCAAAACCCTGCAGATGCGATGGACAAGTGTACAATTTGTGATGCCCCTCGGCAAGCGCCGACAGATTCCTCTTCTTCCTCCCCCGCACCCACGCCTGCACCAAGCTCTTCTACCCCCGCTTCAATAGCACCACCGACCGCCCCATTGAAGGGTTTTGACTGGTCTGCAGCTGGCGTAACACCGCCGCCCAAGCCTGAGAGTGGTACATGGACGTGTTCTGTTTGCTCGCTCTCCAACCCTGCGAGTGCTGCAGATAAATGTACGATTTGTGACGCGCCTCGTTAAAATATCCTATACATACTGGTACTGAGGTGTTTTTTATTCCTCATTTTTGTTTCCAACCCGTGTTCTGCTCTCAACCCAAAGTTTTTCATTTGTCAACGCAATACCACTGAAATGTGTACTACGTACGAAGGAATTGCACTGGTTGAGTAGCCGATTATTATCACTGCAGCGATCCACTTCAATACAGCTCCTCGGAAGGACAATCATGGCAGTCCATTGCAGTGATGATTGGCAACAGCAATTTGGTGACCTTCTTCAAATCATGCTTCTCCGATTGCACTGCATCTCGGATTCCGATGCCTTTTCCTCAGCAGCAAGCTCTCGGCGGTGTCGGTCGTGGGTCTGCCAAACGTTTAGCGAAGTTACAGACAAACACGTTTGTGGCTAGTAAGCTTAATACCTCCGTGGATCACGGTCTGTTCATTAGATGAATATCATTGTCACTCCCTCATTGACTCACTGGAGTCACGGGCAACTAGATCTGGAGATTCTGGGAACCATCAAGCCAACCCCCTGTTGCGTAGTTCAGTTCTGGACGTAGGTGTGGGACTCGATATGCATCAGTCCAAAAACAGTGAGAATGAGCCACCCGGTGTTACTGCATTATAGACACTCGTATCTCGAGGCAGGTGCGGATGGGCGCCGATGCTAGGATGGACGACTGCAAGTTCTACAGTATGCGCACGCCCGCATCGCGAAAGCGAGTCCCGAACAAGGTCGCAAAGGCTTGAAGTTTGGACGCGAACGACGACATTGGGACCGGCTCGATCGCAGCAGGGTACGGATAGTCAACACGTTCGAGCTCATACGTGCGCCATGCTCATCGAAACTTTCGATGGGCATGGGGCGCGTCTGATTCGAAACCAAGAGAGCTCTCAACGAATCAAAGAAAAAGTAGTACAGCGCGCTGTTTCAAAAAGTCCCTAGATCAATCTGAATGGCGTCTGACGTCCTTCGAAACCTGATGGGTGGTTCCTCCTGGTCCTACCGAGACCGTCTGCTTCGCTAAACTGGAATCGTGATTGACAGCATTTACCGTTCGGACGTACGGTTCCCAGTCAACGGTTAGCGCATGGAAGGCCTTCACCAGTTAGGCAGTCATGGTGAAAGGTGAAAGGTGACAGACAACCGACACGCAGTGAATGATGCCATTAGAAGCAGCGTCACTACACGATCAGTGATCATTCACCGTGTATGAAGATTCGTAACGACCCCGGTCCATAGAAATAGCAAATAATACAAGACAGATACGTAGCTGGTCGAGTGAGCAAGCTGGCATCACAACGCTTGACCGAAATCCAACTTGCGTGCCAAGGGTCGTAGACTGTCTATCGGCGATGAGAGCTTGCGTTTCAGTTTGTTCGGTGGGGCCGCTTTGACGCCGGGGCCGGATGCCGACAGCTCGACATTTCCGTC
>QGOI01005128.1:0-34627 GCA_003313885.1 Boletus sp. MG55
GTGTCACGCGCTCCCACCGTTGACTGCTGCTCGATACAGGATCACATATCCTTTCCGGAGCTGTCATAGAGCCTCGCGCGCTCAACGAGCTACTTCCGGACTGGTCCTCGAGAGATGACCATCCCCTCAAACAACCCGCGACGTCATCTACCATGCGATTCCTCACCAAGAAATACTCCTTTCCCATTCCGCACCCACCCCAGATGTCCAACGACGGCAACTACATCACTTCTCTCTCACAGTTTACAGCTTGGCTGGGTACCATCGCCGAAGACCTCGGCGTCGAGGTTTATCCTGGATTTGCTGGTGCTGGTCTTGTATATGGTGAGGACGGCAATAGCGTTGCCGGTGTACGGACCAACGAAGTCGGTCTCGACAAACAAGGCTGTATGAAAGAGACCTTCGAACCCGGGATGGAGTTCCGCGCAAAGGTCACGCTAATCGCTGAAGGTGCACATGGCTCGCTCTCCAAGGAGCTCATCCACAAATTCGACCTCCGCAAGGACGTCGATCCACAGACGTATGGTATCGGTCTCAAGGAAGTCTGGCGCGTCGACCCGAGCCAGTATCGGCCCGGAGAAGTGGTGCATACCATGGGTTGGCCGCTCGACTACATGACTTATGGTGGAGGTTGGGTGTATCACATGGCAGACGGACTCGTCAGCCTCGGATTGGTTATTGGCCTCGACTACGCGAACCCGTATCTTAGTCCGTACAAAGAACTGCAGGTGAAGCTTCGCGTCTTTGTGTTCCGCGCTCGAGTCTGATCTTGCATTTAGCGCATGAAGCACCATAATTATTTCGCTGAACTCCTGTCTGGGTCCTCGACTCGCATTGCTTATGGTGCTCGCTCATTGAACGAAGGCGGCCTACAATCGGTACCCAAACTTCACTTCCCAGGTGGCGCCTTGATCGGATGTTCCGCCGGGTTCGTCAACATCGCCAAAATCAAGGGCACACACAACGCCATGAAGACCGGTATGCTCGCAGCGGAAGCAGCCGCAGACGTGCTCACAGAATCGGAGTCATCGGAAGCTGGCACAGACGCTCCAAGCAATATGAGCAAGTACGACACTACAGTCCGGAGTAGTTGGGTGTGGTCAGACCTGAACGAAGTGCGCAATTTGCGTGCAAGTTTCAATACGTCGTTGGGCATATGGGGTGGTATGGCTTACTCGGGCGTGGACTCGCTCTTCCTCAAAGGCCGGACGCCATGGACATTCTGCAACAAGGACAAGAGTTCGGACGCTGCACACACGCTTACAGCCAGTCACTTTAAGCCCATCGATTATCCTCCACCTCAACCGCCACTGTCGACCGATCTGTTGACTTCTCTGACACTCACGGGCACCAATCACGCCGAGGACCAGCCTGTCCATCTACGTGTTCGCAAGGACGATGTAGAAGACGTGTCTCTGAGAAAAGAACACGTTCGTCGAAACGTCGGCGAGTATGCAGGTCTGCTTCAACGCGCATGTCCAGCCGGTGTCTACGAGTACATCGAGGATGAAGCAGTATCCAAGGAAGAAGGATGGGACGGTAAGAAGTTGGTCATCAACTCGCAGGTAAGCGGTTTGATTTTGCATGTTTGGAATGGTCGACCATCTCGCTCGTCATCGCAGAATTGTATCCATTGCAAGCTATGTGATATCAAGGTTCCTACTCAGGATATCACGTGGACGGTGCCCGAAGGTGGAGGGGGTCCTAAATACAGTAAGTTTGGCTCATTCCGGGCCGTTCTTTTCTCAAACTAAGCCACTTCGCCGTAGCTATCACGTAGTTCCGATCTGGTGCACAATACACGGTGATTCCAGTCACAGATGAATTAGTGTCTGGGGACGGTGATGAGAAGTACCACCCACTCGCTCCGATAGCGTCACCGGACAAGTTCTTCATCGAAAAGGTACATATCTTGAGACTAAGATAGCCCTTTTCATTTACTCGCGCTAAACTTCGTGCATAACCTCGACATACTTATAAATACGAGGGTGTCATGATGTCACTGTTTGATTCGTCCAGCATCGCTTGAGTACATACGAGGCCTGACTCAGAAATGAATACCATCGACTGCATAAAAGTCCGCAGAACAGTCTGTTATGCGGTCATTAACAAGCCATCGTGCTCGTAAAGGATCTCATCTTCGAGAGAAGCACGTCTATGTCCGTCGTGACCATGTTCGACACATGTTCATTGGTCCCGACTTCAGCACCACCGATTTACCTACATGGCGTTGAGAGGTATGTCCCGCCTTCGTTGTCTCACCCGGGACTATGCTCACGACCTTGTCGCTGCAGCTAACTGCCACGCGTTTTGGTTTTAAAAGCGTGACCCAATTGAGAAAAGCCTGGAGATCCGCACCGACCATCAAGCTGGGGTAAATGTAGGGAATGTTCGCCGAAACAGGTGAGGAACAAACAGCACGGAGGGGTCATCGTGGACCGTGCAACGAAAGAAACGCGATTAACCGTGTGGAGAAATAGAAACACGGCACGGCAATGGAGAAATGGGGTGCATCACCCGGGACGCGTGTCATAGTACCTCCAACACCTCCATGCGGACATCCTTGGACGACAGCAGATGATGCCAGAATCCTCGAACGACGGGCTCAGCATCTGCAGCAACTCGCCTATATTCTTGATATGATTTTCGTTGGAGTAACAACGCACTGAATGGCCGCTCGAGACAGGCATTCAGCTCGTCTGCACGCGTATTCTCTTTAGATGGAGCTGACGGCGCAGTGTCTGACGGGGACGGGGTATCGGTGTTGTCCGAGTAATACTCCGTAGACGGGTTGCTGTCTTCCAACTCACCGTCATTGAGCTCCTTCAGTGGATTATTTCGGTCGCGAATTCATGGATAAACAAGTAAAAGTGTGCGTTTTTGCGCGAGGAGCGGGTCCGCAGTGCGGAACTCCAGATCGTCGATGATTGATATCCTTACATGACTCAGATCAGCAGCATCGCCGAGGCTCCTGGGAATAACACTGTATATGCAAACGGCGACTAGCGAACCGTGCTGGTGGAAGGTGGGAAGTAGGGAGACAGCTAGCCTGATGAATGGGCAAAGCTTACCCATTCCCGCGAGCAGTCACTTCATCCGACCACCGAGCAACAATTTCTCGAAAGTGACCGAGTGTCGGATCGCGTTCACCATGTTGTGGCCGGAGATCGGTCTGAAATATGCCAATGAGAGAATATGAGATCCTCCTCTTGCACGTCGAAGCCAAGCGAAGCTTGTCACTCACCCCAAGATCATCAGACCAATCCTTCGTAAGTCACTGGGGCAGTCAAAATTTCGATGGCTTTCTGAACTTGGCAAATTGTTAACAGGCAATTTTGTTGCCATTTGATGATTCGTACGCACCTATCGCACCCATAGCTTGGCGCCCGGAGCCCTTGCCAACTTGGGGGCCTGTTTGGATCCAAAAGAGTCGAAGAATGGTATTTGGGATGTGCAGTCACCAGGCATTAGAGTCTATCATGATATCAGGTCACACCATCAATTGACAACGTGTTCCGGGAGCTTGTTCCTTTCAGGACCCATGAAGATGCATCAGGGTACTACTCAAACCGTCTTTATTAGTGGATCTGGGTTCAATAATTGTTTACCACTGTTTTTCGAATGGATCTCCAGTGGCGGTGCACTAGTTCCATTGCTCTTGCTCAGAGGATGAGCTCAGGTCATTGCAAGGAGTACGACCCCGAGCCCGGTCTCGAAGCGCACAGCGGCCGTGAGGCTAGCGAGCGCGTTGGCCTTCTCTCTGGCTCACAACATGTTCTGCCAATCCCTGACGCAGACCACATCGACGGCGGCCGTCTTTTGACGGTAAGCAGTGGAGCAAGCGCCCCAAGATATGTCTTGAAGCACCTGCTCGCGTCCTTTGCGGGGGGTATCATCGCCTGTCTCGCTGTCCAGCTTTCGCTGTTCGGGAGCAACTGCTACACTTTCAGGGAGCGGACAGGAAGCAGCGGCGCCGGCGCGGACAAGGTTGACGTCTATGCTCCGCCGTGGGTTGGCTCAACCACCGTCCACAACTACCCACCTCCATCTCCCACCAACGACTTTCCCGAGCTATTCCCCACCGAGTACGCTTTCCTCTGTTCGTGTATTCCGTTTCTCTAACCTTGTTCTTGTGTGATGCGACAGTGTCGGATACCCAGGAGGAACCCCGACTGGTGCAGAGCCGGCCCTCATCGCTACCGCTCCTACCCAACCGCTCCAGACCGGGGCTGCACAGCTTGTTGCACCCGCATACACCTCCCTCCCAGATCCCCCATCCGAACCCTCGGTACCCAGTGAACGTCCCTTCAACCTCTTCCGCTCTTGGGGCAACCTGTCGCCTTGGTACAGCGTCCCACGTGGTGCGTTCGGGATAGATGAAGGCGCAGAGCCTCCTGTGGAATGTGACGTCAAAGGCGTGCACGTCTTGCATCGACATGGGGCACGATACCCTACATCCTGGGGTACGTGTCAGTTTCATTCTCGTTGCTAGTGGAAGCGGGAGGTGGGGAGTCGTAGGTGCATCCCTTGGCTCACGACTATGGATTTTTTAGCCGACTTTGGAGGACCAGCGTCGCTGGCGCGAAGATTGCACGAGAGTGCTGAGCAGTGGGATGCGACGGGAAGATTGGCGTTCTTGAATAATTGGTGGGTGGTGGCGTGTTTGTATGCGTGTCATCAGAGCTGATGGTGTACCACGAACAGGACGTACAAGCTTGGTGAAGAAGGTTCTGTCCTCTGCCCTTGTTTTCTTGTTTCCCGTGTTTATGGCCTAGCCTTTCATGCTTTGTCAAATGCGCGACGTTCCCTGACCGACTCATTGTAATCTACATCGTGTTTCGCGCGCGATGTCTTTGCAACGGTTTTCCATCACGTATACACCTTGATGCGCCCCTTTTGCACCGTGGCATACGCGACTACAGTCTTGACGCCTTTTGGAAGACAACAGTTGTGTGAGTACTTTTCTTATGTGTGGTATCCTCAGTCTTTATTTCTTACCACACCCCTTATTCTCATTTTCTATAACAACCTCAATTCCCATTTTCATATTGTTATTGAGCCTCGTTCTTCCATTTGATGCTGTCTGAATTGACAATGTGTTTTGTAGATGATTTAGGAGTGTCCATGAGACTGAAATATGGGTTCTTGTTGGAGGTGGGTTATGTTGTCACGGACGCGATTTTATGGATTCCGTGATGATGAATAGCTAACTGCACTCTTAGGATTTTACAGCACACAACAAACTACCCGTGTTTAGGACTGAATCCCAGTGAGTACCTTTTCCTGCCTTGGTTGATAGATCGGTGATGTCATTTTTGTCACCTTACCTCCACAACCCCGGGCTAAACGAAACGGACATCGCGTATAAAGAGATCGTATGCATGCTTCTGCAGTCAACTTTGCATTGGGGTTCTTTGGCTGGCCTCTCGATGGAAAATACGAACAAGTGGTTATGATTGAGGCATCCGGCGTAAGCTTCATATTCTGATTTTCTGGAGGGATGTGTTGTCTGACCCATCCTCTCGCCAGTTTAACAACACTCTCGCTCCCTACGACACTTGTCCCAATGCTGGTGCCGGTAACAAAGCCCATCGCTCCTTGACCTACATCAGGGAATGGACCGGAATTTACCTGAAGGAGGCGCAGAAACGATTACAAGCTGATTTAAAGCCTACCGAGGGTGGGCAGGGATTCGACTTGGAGATCGAGGATGTCTATAGAATGCAGCAGATGTGTGCATATGAGGTAGCGTATTGCGGTTCCTTCCTCCGGTGTGGTGTCGCGTTGGTTGACGGCCATTTTTCAAGACTGTCGCACTCGGCTATTCCAAATTTTGCGAGCTGTTCACTGAGGAGGAATGGGAAGGATTCAATTACGCGTTAGTATTCGTTCACGCCTGACAAGCATGCTCTCATACCTGGTGCCATACAGCCTGGATCTAGCTTTCTGGTACGATTCTGCCTTTGGCTCGCCTGTCGCCCGTGTGCAAGGCGTGGGTTACCTTCAGGAGCTTATATCTCGGCTCACCCACACGCCCATCGAGACGCACAACTCGAGTTCCAACGCGACCTTGCATGGTGACGATCATATTTGGCCGCTCGACGACATTCTGTACGTCGACGCGACGCACGAAGTCGTCGTCCTCAACAGTAGGTCGCATGCTCGTTGGTGGCCTCGCGCGTTAATTCAGAATGTGACGAACAGTCCTCACGGCGTTGAACTTGACGACGCTCACCGCGTCGGGCCCTCTTCCAGCTGACCATATCCCCACAAATCGGTCTTTTAGAGTAGCCGATATCGCGCCGTTTGCGACTAACGTCCAGTTCCAACGTACGTCCCATTCCATGGCCTCTCACATATTTCCCTCCTTCGTAGATGCTAATATGATCGTTTGTGGGACTCCATCCGCCCCTAGTCCTCTCGTGCCCTGCTCCTTCCGCACAATCGGGTGACGCGGAGGCGTCCCATATCCGTATCGTTGTCAACGATGGCCCAGTCCCGCTGACAGGCATACGTGACTGCCCGCCTTCCCCGTCCGGGCTTTGCCCGCTCACGACGTTCATCGAGGCGCAAAAGGCGACGATCCAGGAGGTTGACTGGGAATGGGGATGTCACGGAAAATGGGAGGTACCTGAGGGGAACTCGTGGGAGACGGTTGGAGGGTGGTATCCAGAGAGGGCCTGAGTGGTGCATCATAACACTAAAACCCTTACCATTGTTTTCTAAATATCGTGTTTTGATCGAGCTGAAGAAGCTCGTCCAACGTTAATGATCTCAACCTCCACATATACAGACAATATCCTGAATTACTATTATTGCAATAGCCTGGCCTGCACAATCCGTCCTAAGGTAATACCTCAACAAATAACGCAGTCCTCCTTGAAGCTCAGATTATACATCGTTTTATCCACTGTCTTTTCGATTTTTTTCCAGTCGGACCGGCGCTGGATGAACTCGTAGACATCCTGCATTAATCCAGGTTAGCATCGTACCATCAATGTTTGAGGACCCCGAAAGGTGATCGGCGCAGGAATGAGCGGGAATGAAAGAAACAACGCGAAAATCATACCTCTGGGCGATATGCGCCTCCATACCGCGTGACGTCCCGCACGATCTGCGCGAGGTCTTTCGCATCCTCGACGACAAAGACATGCCCGAGCATCTTGAGATGGTCGAAATCCGCGGTCACGTTCGGTACCTTGCACGTATGATCAAAGAAACGCCTCCAGGAACGACGGCACTGCAAAAAAAACCACCCACCTTGAGCGACGCAATGAATGCATGGTACGCGTTCAGATCTGCGATCACCTGAAAGCCGCCATTGAGGGAGATGATCTGGCGCTTGATATGCTTCTGCAATATCCTGCATGGTTGCACGAGTCAAATTAAAGTTCATGTCAACAAACGCATGCACGTTCGGTACACGACACGCACGCCAACAGCCGTATCCCGACTTCTTGATAAAACACCTCGAGGACCTCTCTGCTCGTGCTGCCCTTGAGCAGTTTGCAGTGCATCTCGAGGCACTGGATCGCTTCGCGACAGCCTTCGGTCGGTCGGAGATCGAGTGGGGCGTCTTCGGGTGGATAGTATTCCCTGGGCTTGGTCAACGTCTGAATGGTGTGGTCGACCTGTCATGATACGAGAGGACAGGGGTACCGTCAGTCGCATGCCGACGCTCATGCGTGAGCGCCCTCGACGAACCTGGTTCATGAGTACCTGTGTCCCCGCGTTCAGCCCTGAGGCGACACAATCGTCCAGCGTATTCTCGAATCGCTTCTTCTCCCTCACGACCGCGTTCAAAAAGTCAGTCTTGTCGATGTGTGGGGCCTATTCGAGGTGCGACACGCACGACATGTAGTTTGCATATACGAAGCAACCGGCGAAAGTGCAACTACGTACCATTTCTTTGTCGAAAAACACTTGGACCATGTTCTGGATCGTATCCCCGATGTGGACGAGCTCGAAGAACTGTAAAAGCGGTGCGACGCTCGTCGTCCCTTTGTGTTCGGCAGGTTTGTAGGACGACATGCGCTCGGTCGCGCTGTGGTAGCGCCGTAGTGAAAGAGGTATTGAGTCACTACAACATTGAACGGGACGTGCATCCTGAACTTACATTCCAAATCCCCATGCGACGTGCCTCGCGCCCAATGCCCCCAACATCTCGCAGAACGCATCGTTGAGGGTCTCGCGCACGCGCGTGCCAGTGCTGCCGGGATACGCAGCAAACGTCTCGAGGCGCTTCATTGCATCTCGGGTGGCGTGTATGAGCTGCAACGAGACGTCGAGGGAGAGGAGAAGGTCCAGCGCTTCGACGGGCGCGCGCGCAGGGGCTTGCGAGCGTACCGATGGTGTAACCGAGGCGTTTGGTGTCTTCGCAGAACTCGACAAGTCATTTGCGGATGTCGATGCGCTCGTTGATATGGACGTTGACGGCGTGAGCGATGTCGTTGCAGTCTTCGTGTTCACAGAGTTCGACATCGAGCCTGTCCGCTTCGACAAGGCCGGCAAGTCAAACCTACCGGCACTCGCGACCCCGTTCTCGCTCGTCCGACTCTCTGCATACTCGCCCCATCCGGCTTCGTCTTCCACGTCCATATCAACGGCGCCTCCCTCCCTCCCCTTCTCAACACTCCCATCCTTTTCTGTGTCCGCGTCCTCACGCTCGTCTTCGTCCTCGCCAACCTCAAACAGCGCCCCATCCTTGCCAAAGCTTTCATACCCATCTCGCGGCGTCGAGCCAGCACCCGTGCCCGTACTCCCACCCGAATCACCAGTTCCACCACCATTTCCCACCCACCGCTGCGGATTCAGCATGGCGATCCCCTGCACGACGCCTGTTCCCACCGCGCCGACGCCAGTTCCGATCGCGGCACCGACACCCGTACCGATGGCGCCCACCGCGCCGACGCCAGCGCCAACGGCGCGCGGGACGATCGTCACCGGCAGCAGGAGCACGTCCGTAAAAGATGCCAGCACGTTGCGTTTCATCAACGCGGGATTTTGCGCGCCGAGGAAGCGCGTCTGAGATTGGGAACCCTGGGCCTGGCGCTGTGATCCAGAATATACATGGTCGTTGGGCGTGACATATAGTGCAAAACGAAGAGAGAAGGCTCATGAGCGATGGACGGTACAGAGCTGGAGGTAAATATGAATGCATACCATCGAGGAAGCCGTTAGCGAGACAGAACGTTCCCAGTCTTTGCAGGTCACTTCGAAAGCGCGTTTGAGTTCCTCCATCTCGTCGTCGAGATAGTCGTCCATGTTTGGCTCGAACATTCTGTAACTGCATATCGTGGTAAGAACGGGGACCGCTGTGTAGAAGGGACCTGATACACACATGACATCCTCGACCTGCTCTATCTTGACCGCTGCCGATTCACCCTTGCGCCTCCCATGATTCGAGCTTTCCGAAACTACGAGGATGCTGTCGACGACTCTGAATGCTTCTCTAAAGCATGCGGCAGTTGCTGACAGGAAAAGGGGTATGCCGATTGTACGTGCACGTGCAAGCAAGGAGGAGACGTATTCTGATATCTTTCCGACCAAGTGAAGAATGAACGGCACCAAATACCAAGTGAGACGATGGAATGGGATCAGGTGATACGCGCGCAGGCGCCAATGGGCGTTTACGCGTCAGATGCAAAGGTACAATGCGTCGAAAGAACGAAAAACATCAGTATGGCTCGATCATAAACGACACGATACCAAGACGGCACGCGATGACTACTCACCACATCACTGGCAACTCTTTCTGCGAACGCAAGCAACACGCCTGACTCGCGTGGAAACACTCTGAAAGCCCTCGCCCCATCATCCTCGATGGTAGCAACAATGCGGGACATGAACCCATCCATAGCAGTGAAATCGAGACGGGTATCCTTTCTACGAGCCGATCAACAGCGAGACCGGCGAAGGCAGACGCAGACGCACGTAAAGTTGGCAGATGGATCCCACTTTCCCTGTTCGTAAAATATCTCTCTCTTCTCTGCCCAAAGTCTGCCCATCTCCCAATCACCTCCCGCTGCACCGAGTCTGCTGACCCGCTGACCAATCCCGGTCATACAGATCGACACTTCCCAGCTTGCGGATGCTACCTCTTTCATCCGCGCCTCGTCGCCCCCGGTATCTGCAGCATCAAACGCCGTCAGCATGCTAGCATCGAATTTATCCAAGGAAGCCTTGAGAGACGCGAGACGGAGATCCCAAGTGGACACAGGCTTGATGGCGGAGGACAGAAATCGTGCAAGGAGGTGCAGCACCCGAGATTGTGTGAGGAGAGATGCAGCAGAGGAATCCGACGGTAAACACGAGGTGATAGATGCGAGGATGGCATGGGGAGGTGCATTCGAGGCGGGCAAGAGCGGGAGTAGTAGCGTATGTACCCGTACGTACTTTGCGCGGAACGTCGGGGTCGGCTTTCCAGGCTCATACATATCCACACTGCTCAATGGCACTGAGCTCGACAAGTCCAAGAGGGCGGGTGGAGGGGCAGAGGCAAAGTCGCCAAAGTCGTCGTCGTCGAGGGAGGAGACGGCGAGGGTCGCTGGACCGAGAGCGGTGCGGTTCTGCTTGTCCTTCTCGGCCTTGGCTCTGGCTTCGAGCTCGTCGAGGATGGTGCCGAGTCCGAGCCTCTGGACGGCGAGGTCGCACCAGCGCCGTTCCCAGAGGATCTCGTCCCTCGCGACCCTGCTCGTTGCTCTGCTCGCTCTGGCGTACCTCGCGATGTCTGGGATCGGGAGGTGCACCAACACCAGCGCATGCAGGTGGGCTGGCAGCTTCCCGATGGGCGGCGGGGGCGGCTTGGCCGCTGGGAGGACCTGTGCCGGCGCTGGCGTCCGCGCATTGAAGTAGCCAGCCGAGTACCTCGCGGTGGACGGCTGTTTTACATGGCTCGTCGCTGTTGAGAGGGACGACGGCCGTTGGTGTTGAGCGTATAATTTTGTTGGTTCGAGCGCTGCAAACTTGTCCATCGCATCTTTGCTCGTCGTCCTCCTCGGACGCGTCGTGATTTGCGCAGCCACCCTTGAATGACAACCGCCCCCGTCAAAGCCGAGTAAGTACTTGAACGTTCTCCGTCGATTTTCTGCAACGATCCGCAGATTCCTGCTCAGCAATGTGTCCCGTCCAGCGGTTGACGACGACGCTGCAGAAGGGTCCACATCCCATACCGGGCACTCCGCCGATCTCATCGCAGACAGCGATTCGAATCCAGGCGGCCGCAAGAAGCTAACCAAACAGCAGAAAAAAGCTCACAGAGGCGCTAACAAGGGCAGACGCTTCGGAAAAGTACGGGACGAGCTAGAGCTCTGCTGGCGTGTCGCAAACGGGACGATTTGCGAGCATGGATCCGAGTAGGTTCTTCCCCATCTCTGGCTGATATGTGTCGTCGATGTGTACGTCCAGATGCCGGTTCACACATGACATCGCTGCGTATCTCGTTGCCAAACCGAAGGACATCAAGCTCCCATTAACAAGCAGCATTACCGACGCCCCTCCTTTCGTCGTGACGGATGCCAATCGGGAACCCGCAGCTGCCTCGTCCCTCGATTTCAGCACCACTTGTCCAAGTTTTGAAGAAGCGGGCGAATGTCGTCTCGGACTCAAATGTCGATTCCTCGGTGCCCATGCACACGTGGATGAGAACGGCGCTGTCACTCTGATTACGGATGGAGAAAAAAAATCCAGGGTTGCTCTCACCAATGCAGAGCTCAACCAAGTGAGCGGAGAAACTCTAAAATTGCTTCGTCAAAACAAGGCAAGTCTCTAGCCACTTGTTGCTCCTCCATTTCGTTCAACTGTGAAACAGTACCCGAGACCTATTACAGGCGCGTACCTCAAAGACATAGAAGTTGGAAATCAGCCGGCCGTCCCAGGCGAGGATATATTACCTCCAGAAGAACAGGCACAACAAGATATCCCTCAACGGACTGACGAGATTGTAACGGAGCGAACCGGCAACACTTCAGACCAGAATGACACCCCTGACGTGCCTATGCGCTCCTGTGAAAAGAAGAGGTTACATTGGACGGGAAAAACTTGTGAGATATCAGTGATTTCTAGCATGATATGTTCTTAGCTTTGTCAAGATCTCGCACCTCTTACAACCGTTGGAAACTTGGTGAGTCGATCCCTTCGTTTCAAACCATCCTTTGAAAACGCTCCCAGCCATTCCGGCGGCTATGCGTCGCTCTCGGTGCCGATATAACATGTGGGGAGAGTAAGTATCTGATGTCTCTTTTACCCTGCCTCCTCACTCCGTTGCATGTGTGCTAGTGGGCCTTGCTACGTCTTTCCTCAACTCTTCTCGCGAAGAATGGTCCCTAGTCCGTCGACACCCCTCCGAAACCATCTTTGGTGTACAACTCGCTGGAAACAAGCCTTCAACGATGGTACCGACTGCAGAAGTCCTCGGCAGAGAATTCGCGAATGGCATCGACTTCGTAGACATCAATTGTGGTTGTCCCATCGATCTTGTGTTCAAAACTGGTAGCGGGTCTGCTCGTAAGTCTTACTCCCGAGTTGCGATCACTCTCGACCGATCATGTATGCGCCCGCAGTGCTTGACACGCCCGCAAAACTAGGCAGAATCGTCGTCGGGATGAACAAAGCACTCGGAGAGATACCAGTAACAGTCAAGCTCCGCACCGGCGTCAAAGAAGGACGCAACAACGCACACAAGCTCATGCCTCGGCTGAATTCCGAGTGGGGTGTCGGCTGCATCACAGCAAGTATAACCTTTCTGCCTCTCTTTCACGCTGACGAGGCGTGGACGCGCAGCTGCACGGACGCACACGACAGCAACGCTATACGAAGCTGGCAGATTGGGGTTATATCAAGGAATGTGTGGATACCGTTCGGGCGTGCGAAGCAGACGAAGGACGTGAGTCTCCATCCTTTTCCTTTACCCCGGTTCTTCGTCACATGACTGATACCATCACCCCGCCCCTTCAGTGGCCCCCATCCCCATCTTTGGCGGCGGCGACTGTTTCTCCTCCCAAGACTACTGGGAAAAAGTCGACACCACGGGTGTAGACGGCATCATGATCGCACGCGGCGCACTCATCAAGCCATGGATATTCACCGAAGTCAAAGAGCGACGGGAATGGGACATTAGCTCGCGGGAGCGCCTCGAGCTCGTTCGCAAGGTACGTTTCGTTGCGGTTCTTTCCCTCTCCACACTATGCTATGCCTTCCTTCTGACTTGGCGGCAGTACGCAGAATATGGGTTGACCCATTTCGGGACGGACACGGTGGGCGTGAACAAGACGCGTCGATACCTCTGTGAAGCGCTGTCCTTCCAGCACCGCTACATTCCCATCGGCCTGCTTGAGCGGCTGCCCGCGCGCATTAACGAGCGCGCGCCGGCCTTTCAAGGCCGGGACGAACTCGGTACGTCTTGTTGTTTGTGTCCAATGGCAGTCAAGAGGATCCAGAGACTGATGACAGGTGTTACGCAGAAACGCTCTTTGCGAGTCCAAACAGCCAGGACTGGGTCAGGATCTCGGAGATGTTCCTTGGCCCTGCGCCGGCGACGTGGTCATTTACGCCAAAGCATAAGAGCAATGCCTATGGGGAGGAGAGCCAGGGGTGATTAATGTGATTCATATCCGTGATTGGAAACCTATTGCCAGTGGGAGGGCGGAATCACTGTTCTCCCCCGATGGCGATTCCCTCTGAAGCCCCAGCAGTGCCACCGTGTTGGTATCAGAGACACGACGATGTATAATAGTTGTGAAACACGTAAAGCTTTGCGGACAAGGTGACTCGAAATTGGCAAGTGCCGCCGGCGCCTGTTGTGTAAGTGGTCTCAGGCTCGCGAGCCGTTGTGGCACAGTGGCACAGTCACGGTTGTATGCCAGTGCATCATACGGTAACTTCGAACACATTCGCCCAGTGGTACCATGATGGTTCAAGGGCCTGGGTAGCCTCTCACTTGCAACTGCTAGCGCCATGTGTTCTATATCTGCCCTTCGGAAGAGCAAAATAGTTCCCAAGTTCCGAGTCCGCTTCAAGTTTGTTGGGCGGCATCGCCTCGTGGTCCTGAAAATCTCGTTTGTGCGAGAGTTGTCAAGATGCGCGCACGTCGCTGGGGTTCTATCATAGGTAACTTTAGCCTGATGCATCCTTGTAGCCCTTATCAATTGTTGCGTGAGTCCAAAATACATCGTTGTCCATTACTTATCTTCCTGGCCGCTGTACCCGCTGACCTCTTGCCATGCTTTCGATTGCTGATAGCTTGGGAAAACATATCCCAAAACTTGCACCAAATCGCTTGCTAAACCCTAGTATTTGAAGGCGACCTTGACTGAGATGTCAACTCCCACGTCCGAGTTGCCCTACCCAACCCAACATGACCTCGCTCAGGCATTTGGTCACATGGATATGTGCTGGCCTCCTCTCGACTCACTCCTTCTTCGTGTCAGCTGCAATAACTACCCCTCTACCAGACCTGTATGAGGCATCGCTGACGGAACTACAAGCTGGATTGACTTCCGGCCAGTTCAACAGTGTAGATCTGATCAAAGTACGTCCGTTCCCGCGTTTGCCCTTAGGGAGATAGGGGATGATTGCGTTGTTCTGGTGCCGGAGGCAGATTGCGTTATTGATGAACCCAAACAGGCATATTTTGCCAGGATCGATGAAGTAAATCTTCAGGGACCTGCCCTCCATGCTGTGATTGAGACAAACCCATCTGCGCTTGATGAAGCTACTGCACTGGATTATGAGCGCCTTCTTTATGGGCCCCGGAGTGCGCTCCACGGCATCCCAGTTCTTGTAAAAGACAACATTGGAACTGTTGCTTTCGAGGGTATAACGCTTTGCAAACCGTTGATGAATCGCCCTAACCTGGATCGCAGGCATGAATACAACTGCTGGAAGTTACACTCTCTTGAAGTCAATCATTCCCGAGGATGCTGGCGTCGTCAAGAAGTTGCGTCAAGCTGGTGCCATCATTCTCGGTAAGCCTTCTTTGCGACTACACGCACGGTTCGGTCTATCTGACATTCCTGAACTTACAGGAAAAGCAAATCTATCCGAGTGGGCCCATTTCAGAGGGAACCTTGCTTCGGGATGGTCAGGACGTGGAGGGCAATGCACGAATGCCTATTATCCGAATGCTGACCCTTGCGGATCTTCGTCCGGTTCGGCAGTCGCCTCTTCGATCGGTTTAACGGCTGTGGCGCTTGGGTACGTCTTGGCATGTTCTCTTTCTAACAACCCTCTCATGCGATTGCAGGACGGAAACTGATGGGAGTATCACATGCCCTGCTAACCAAAACAACCTTGTTGGAATTAAAACAACTGTCGGCCTTACCTCCCGTGCAGGAGGTTGGTGTCTAGCTCTTCAACATTACCTGCTTTGACCCATCTCACAGTTATACCCATATCTGAGCATCAAGACACTGTCGGCCCTCTTGCCCGTTCCATGACAGACGCTGCCATCGTCCTTTCCATCATCGCCGGTCCTGACCCGAATGACAACTTCACGCTCGCGCAACCTTCCCCTGTTCCTGACTACACTATGGCATTGAGCAACTCGTCTCTAGTCGGAAAGCGCATCGGAGTGCCTCGCGCTGTGTTCTTGAACGATTCGATGACTGGAAACGACCCATATGTCAACGTCGTATTTGAGCAGGCCCTCGAGACCCTCAAAGAACTCGGCGCGACGATCGTAGACCCCGCAGATCTTCCCTCCGCATACGAAATTTACAACTCAAACAACGAGACGGTGGTTTTGAACACGGACTTCAAGGTTTGTCGTGGTGGAATGCCCGTCTCGGTCGATATATATGGTTGATTGTGTAGATCCAACTCGACGCGTGGTTCAACAGCCTCGTCGAGAACCCCTCGTGTGTTGCTTCCTTGGCTGATGTTATCACGTTCGATAATGCCAACCCGACTTTGGAGGAGCCCTCTGGCTACACCGATCAATCGGAGTAAGTGCCTCTCAACGCCATCAGACCTCAAAGCTGACCACTTCTGACCTATGCCTACAGCTTGATCGCCTCTGAGGCCACAACAGGTTTTAACGCATCGTATTACCAATCGCTCGCATTCGACAAGGAACTCGGCGCGACACGCGGCATCGACGCAGCCCTGGAAACATATTCACTGGATGCCCTTGTCCTGCCCGCCCCAGGATACACCACGGTCCCAGCCGGTAAGCCCCGCCGTGGCGCCTTCTTGTCCATCGTGCTTATGACGCATTTGGCGCCCAGCCATCGCCGGCTACCCAATCATCACCGGTATGTTCCCCATCCATTGTCGTGCTTCATCCCCTAACCCTCCTCCTAACAGTTCCCCTCGGCTTCTACCCTGACAACGTCACCATCGGGAGTGCAGGTCCCAACACCGTATACCCTGCACCAGGTGTACCCATCGGTCTCTCTTTCCTCGGCACGGCGTGGAGTGAATACGAGCTCATTGGGTTCGGATATGCTTACGAGCAACGCACGCAGACACGTCTTCAACGTATGGCATACGCAGCTGCAATCCCGACGACGCAGCTTGCGGACGTGATAGGTTCAGGCTCACCGTGACTCTAGGCATTGGTGTGATACATACATATATCGTCGGTCGTGCTGGTGCGACGAGTGCATGGAATACGGTGGTTTGATGCCTTTGCTGCTCTGATTTGTACTCCTGCGGTGAAAGCACCAGTGTTTGTATTTGAAATTTTGAAGTGACAAGACATCCAAGCATTTTTTGACTCCGAATCTAGAACAACCCATTTTAAAATTCAGACAAATAATTAGCCAAACCCGATCACTTTCATGACATGATATCAAATTGAACGGGACGCAACTTGAAGAGGTCCGTCGGCGCGTCCGTGCGTTGTTCGTGAAGTCGTTCCACTAGCGAGTATTTGCGAACTGCCTATTTCTTTAGTAGTAGTGTAAGTCCATGCTAGGTGGCCTAAGGTGGGCGTTCCTGCTTGAAGTGTGCCGCGCGGATCGAGTCATGCGTCACTGCATCTTCGGAATCCAACTTCGTCACCGACGGAAGCTTCAACTCTACTGCTCGTAATCTTCGCACCCCAGACCTGCATGCCCGCCTCAGAGCGAGAACCTTTCCTTGACGTGAGCACAAAAACATGACAATGTGACTGCGGCTTGGTTCAACTGATCCGACTTCGGCGGTACACGCAAAGTAGACAGCCTTTGAGCTACTCTCCCATGCCATTGATGCAGAAGATAATCGTGACCACACCGAAGCGTATGCCAAATACATGGCTGCTCTTGACTATCTCATGGCAGCCCAACAATGTGTGTAGGACATGATTGCGTCGTCCCAGGCTGACACACAGGTTGATGTTTGCCCTTACCTCCATCTCCACATCCTTATCCACAGCCGAGACGAACGAAAAATCAAGGGCCCTCTTGAAAACGAAAGCAGATGAATACCTGGACAGAGCAGAAGCAATCAGGCAGCATATCAAAGTTGACACGCACAAGATGGGTGTGGTAGCGGACGTCGCCGCCGGTAGCATTAGCAAGGGCCACACTACGGCGCAATCGGTCATTCTCGATGTCAGTGCACCCGTACGAGACACTGGAACCGACCTACCGAACAACTGACGCACGTCACGAATTTGTTCAGGAAGCATTCAACCGCGCGAAACAGGCGATCGATGCGGATACCTCGCAGAACTATGCAGAGGCATGTGAACTATACATGAAATCCATGGACTATTTCATGTTTGCACAACGGTGTTTGTACCTTTGCTCTCTTTTTCTTTTGCATGTGTTGGCTCGTGTTTCCACTCATAGCAAGCCAGTATAGATGAACTCAATGAAGAGTCGAGGTCCTTGATCCGGTCAGAGGTTGCAGAATACCTTTCGAGAGCGGAGACCATCAAAAAACACTTGGATTCACTCAAGGAATCAAAGGAGATGAACAGTGTTAACCTTAGCAAAGGGCCTCCCCGTCCTCCCGAAGTTGTTTTCCTGCACGTAAGTGATCTCCTACGTCCCAGCTTGACGCCTGAATCGTCCACGCAGTCATCCTGAAGACTCCCTCCCTGACCACAATTTCATAGACTGCAATGGAGATCACGCAACGAGCTGTACAACAGGACAACAACAAGAACTATCGATCCGCGTATGAGCTCTACAATGGCGCCCTCGACTATTTCATGCTTGCGCAGAAATGTGCGTTCCTGACGTTCGTCATCTGACATGACCTTCCTCATTCTACTCGACCATGAACCTTGCCATTCGCAGATGAGAAAAACGAGCAGTCCAGAATTGCTATTCGGGCGAATATGGAGGGGTATCTCGCGCGTGCAGAGGCTCTCAAGAAGTGTATTTAATAATAGCATTGACCCTAGTCTTAGAATCGATATCTCCAATCAGAAGATGGTCAGTCAATAAGGCGCTGGCAATGGAGTTGCAACGCGTTCACTGTGTCATGACTCCACTAAACACTGCAAGGATTGAATTGGTTGGATTGAGAAACGCATATGACAGACTCCAAAATAAATACCAGCAGGCACTACGTATGATATATACCTACCGTACAGACTCTAAGCTAACCCCATCCATTCCTACACCCGAACCTATTAAAGGCTTCAGGTCCGCTTGTACGCCTTGAGTAATAACGGGAGCTGAGCCTTGCTCTTTGGATCGCTAAGCAAAATAGGCCGCTGCACGAGCGTCGACTTTTTGCCAATCTCGCTGACAGGCACGGCAAGCTCGAATTCGAATGCGCGTACGAGCGTGAAGAGAAGAGCTTTCATTCTGTGTTGGGCGTACAAGTGCAGGTCGGGCTCAGTGCCAGATCGACGCGCACTTTGAGTGAGAGTTGGACTTACTCAACGAGAGAGAACCGGTATCCGATGCATGCTCTCGGACCGCCCAGGAAGCTCAGCAGGTGGCCCCACACGCCCGGAATCTGCGAGACGGCCTCCGGAATGTTTTGCCACCGTTCTGGCCTACAGTCGGTAGTGGGGCACATCAGTGAACAAATAAGCCACACGGACGAGGGCAGCGTACTTGAACTCGTGCGCATCAGGTCCCCACAATTCCTGCGATCGGTTGATCGCCAGGATGGGGATAAAGATGGGATCACCTTTGCTGATGCTGCGTGGGAGGGTAGGGATATGCATTGAATTTACCAAGGAACATGCAATCGTACCTGATAGAGTCGTGGACGACGCCATTTTTGTCCGTGTATGGCTTGTCAACAGGCAACACGTCGTCTTTCATCGCGATCCGCACGGTGCTTGGAACGGGTGAGTGTGCACGGAGAGTCTCTCTCACGACCGCGTCGAGGTAAGGAAGTGCAACGAGTTCGTCCATCGATGGAGTTTCCGTGTCAATAGAAAGGAGTTCCTCCCGGAGTTTGGTCTGGATTTCAGGTGCCTTCGTCATCGCATAGAGTGCCCAGGTGGTTGCCGTGCTATTGCACCCTCGTCAAGTCGCTTAATGTTTCGGGAAAACGTGGTACCATACCTTGTAGTTTCATGACCGGCAACCAAGAAAGTGGGGACCTCTGCAGAAGAACGCATCAGAGTTGCTACTCAAACCACAGGTTGGGGGGAAACGCACGCGCCAATACATCTTCATCAGACAACCTCTGACTCTCTGGGATGTCAGTCGCCATGTTCGCCTTGACCAGCAGCGACAATAAATCCCGACCATGCAAGCTGTTCTTTTCAATTTCGCCCTTTTCTGTCGCACTTGCTCGAGCGGCCGCTTTGGCACCTGATAGCAGTTCTTTGCCGATGCGTGCCATCGTGCGCTGCGCAACCAGGACTTTGCGTGCACGATCGCTAGGCTGTCACACAGAAAATAAACGCGGACTTCTTGGTACAGTGGGAATTTCATGTTACTGACAATGAGACGGAAAGGCGGGAACCTTGCTTGCAATATAGGGAGGATACTCATTGTCTGACCCGCCCCGATCATGGTCGCAAAAGCCTCATTCAGTTCGTTTGGTTTCTCGTTCGCGTTGAGGGCATCAAAGTCGTAGTTGAAACCTAACAGCGGTTATAGGCGTTCATCCCGCTGCAGCTTGGGATACGGTGTCAAGAGCGCACCTGCGAGACCGATGACGTCAAGTGTCATTCTGCTCAACCATGGCATGACATCAAGATGGGCACCGGTGGTAGTTCCGGCAGGATCTTTGGCAATCTGCAAAGACAAAACATCACGAAGCTGTGTTGGCTACGGTGAGTGACATACGCGGAAAGGAATAGGAGATAATATACTCTAATGGCTTTTTCAAGGAAGATGTCAGTGAGTGCCCGAATTTGTGCCGGACCAAATGCAGGGTTCTAGATATCAATTCAATCACATGAGTGGTGTGCGTGCAAGAAGATAATCACCATGATACGCCTCTATTTGAACAAGGGATTCGTGAGCGTCGACAAAGACTAGTAAGAAAATGGATGCCAACCTGCTGGCGATGCTGAGCGCCTTCGACAAAAAGCACACCTATAATCCACGGTTGACACGGGTAGATGAAAACTACGATAGGAAGTAACTTACCTTCACCAAGGATCTGGGACAAGTTGTACCTGACCTGGGAGGGCTTTTGGTAGTCACTGCTGTGGGTAAGGACATGGTTAAGGGCCCGTGTGTCCATGGTGAACAGCCGGTTGCTCTAGGGGCCATCGTATTCAGTATCGTAGATGAGGTCTCGGAGAGCGAGCAACGTACGTAGAAGAAACCCTTGTACTTCAGGGTACTCCCGTACTGTTTCACCCATTCTTCATGAAGCACGGAGTTTTCCTAGAAACGAGATACGGTTAGTTGATTCAAGGTCTATCATGATGACAAGGAGGTGACACACAGCATTCCAAATATCTCGCATATTACCATAAAACCAACTTGTTCCTTTAGGTCCACGCAGGTGGCGTATGGGGGACGTGAATTGATGGTACACGAACTGGAAGAACTTCCAGAGTCCAAAGGTGGTCACAGAGGCAAACGCGGCGAGCAACAGCTTTCCGACTGGGATCATGATCGAGCTCGGAGGGGAAGGGATACACAATGTTGACGCAACCGCACAGTGACCGATCGTTGTGTTGGGGGCAGTAGTAAGAGACCTAAATAGATGTTGATGTGGGAGATTCCCTCGTAGACCGATGCGCATTTATAGGATGCAGGCGTCCGGTCCATAGGGACCGCGTGTTCGCAGTGTGTCTGCCGGATGAAATCATATGTTGGTAGGCTGCGCATTTGGCCTGCCGTTGGTGGTACGTACACATTGCCAAGCCGACGAGTTCGGCACCTTATCTATTTCAGTCTCCGACTGAACTTACCAGCTCACGGTGGAGGAGACTGCCCAAAGCTCGACGCCAGCAACGGTACCTTCAAGACACACAGAATGTGAGTATGCCCGGGTCCGCGTCGCTGTGTCTTTCGAGGATACGCTGGCCGTACGTTCACGCGTAATCGCGATCCAAATCGGTCCTTTCACGCGCTGGATCGCTCAGCCTCTCCCTGGATGTGCCCTCCTCTCTCCCTGCATCCATCCATTGGGCAAGCAGCTGACGTCGTTGCAGATAAAACATGGGTCGGGTCATTAGGGCACAGAGGCGCTCGCACGCTATCGTACGTCGTACACCGTCACGGATCCTGGCATCACTCAATACCTTTCTCCTTCCAGTTCAAGGCGCACACTCACCACAACAAGGCACCCGCCAAACTTCGCACTCTCGACTTTGCAGAGCGCAATGGATACATTCGTGGTATTGTCAAGGAAATCATTCACGATCCTGGCCGGTAAGCTTGCCCATCTGGCATCGGTGGTCTCCCACTCACCCATCCTTGGTTAGCGGGGCACCACTTGCACGTGTCGTCTTCCGCGACCCTTATCGATACAAGCTTCGCCAGGAAACTTTCGTCGCTACTGAGGGTCTTCACACTGGCGCTTTCGTTTACTGCGGCAAGAAGGCTGCTCTCACCGTTGGCAATGTCCTCCCTGTAGGCCAATGCCCTGAGGGTACCATCATCTGCAATGTCGAGGAGAAAGTTGGCGACCGGGGTACACTTGCACGTACATCTGGAAACTATGCCACCATCATCGGTCATTCTCCCGAGGACCACAAGACTCGTATTCGTCTCCCCAGCGGTGCAAAAAAGACCGTCTCTGCGAGCTCGCGCGCGACAGTCGGAATTGTTGCCGGTGGCGGACGTATCGACAAGCCCTTACTCAAGGCTGGTCGTGCGTACCACAAATACAAGGCTAAGCGCAATAGGTACGAGAGGTTGCATGTCTACCACAGTGGTATTAACATGCTCCTTCCCATCTTAGCTGGCCTCGTACTCGTGGTGTTGCTATGAACCCCGTCGATCACCCTCACGGTGGTGGTAACCACCAACACATCGGTAAAGCCTCGACGATCGCCCGCTCAGCCGTTCCGGGACAAAAGGCTGGTCTCATTGCTGCTCGCCGGGTACGTAACTACTCTTTATCTATGCCCAAGTTTCGGATTCTAAATATCTGTGTCCGTTTTCAGACTGGTCTGCTGCGTGGTACCGTCAAGGTCAAGGAGGTTTAAGCTTCGGGTCGTTCACGTTACTATGTTTTCATTTGTCATGCCGACCTCCCAAAAACCTTGTATGCAGTCGCATATGCTACATTTTTTCATGCGTCTAAGTCCATATACTATGAGAAGACAGTGAAAGAAACAAATGCCTGCTGTTTTGCTTGGCACGACCTGCCTCATTGCTTGTTGCAAGTTCTGGCCTGACAAATACATTTTTTATTTATATTTCACCTGTCGACGTAGCTCGTGCTAACATCTAGACTGGTGATCAATCCATCCATGAGGAAAGCCGTCGATAGAGACATTGCTCCACCACCCAAGCGAATAAAGTACTAGAGGTAAGGCCGAAGTTTTCGGCAGAAACCTTGTTTACGATGAGTTTAAAATACTGTGAGCTCGAGATTGTCCACCCACGTCATGCCGGAGCGTGCCGAGCGAGCGAGCCATGAAAGAAAATGCAAATGAACATGATATGGCCGTGATTTCCCACGGCACATTTTGTGACCCCTCACAGCCACAATTCTTCCCCCCAGTGACCTTGTAAACAAGGTAATCTTTTATCAAGGATATTTACAAGCTGTGCCACCTCAACCTCATGTAAGTTGTGGCTAATTAGACTCCTGGCATAATACCTGAGAATGGCAGGCTAGTCAGCCCACCTTTCCCATACTGTAGGCCCATCTGTATGGAGGCAAATGTAACATGTAATGCTGTGGTGGTTGCATTGCTAAAAGTAATGCATACATCAGGAAATCAATGACAAAAAGAGATAGCTAGATAAATCCTTATTTGTGCTTGTCTGAACTGTAATGTACATCATTAACATCCGAATGATATACTGAACAAGATGCAATTAGATGCTTTGGGAGGTATTTCACAGAGGGCACTTTAAGTAGAAAATATATACATGGCCACTTTGGCCTTTCAGGTAGGTGAGACCATCAATGTCATCCGATCTGGGATGATATTGTTGAAACTCAGTGTTGCAGTGGTGCTCCAGATTGGTGTGCTACCCTACTTGGAAATCTTATCTCGTTGGTCAACACTAACACTATGATGGTCGAGTGAACCCCCTGCCCATCCTACTGTTCTTTTTCATCCATGGCAAGCTACCCCGTCCAGACAGTTCTGACCTTCCTTTCCAGCCCTTTGTCTTCCGAACGTTGTCAGCATTCCTGTTCAAAGGTTATCATTGACGATCGTGCTTCCACTCCTGTTGCATCCCGCAATACCCTGCAAAGCACTCCCAATGGCAAGAAGTGCCAGCTATGCCAGCTTGATAGTTGCAATAGCTGATGGTATGCAACTCCCTTATGACACCTTTGGTCCATCTTCATCATTCATTGCTCTTCCTATACTAGTTCTCACATTTCTGGTGTGATATCTTTCCCACCCAGCCATTCCAACTTGCTGTTGGTGACATTACTTACATTTTTGAAGCACCTGGCCATATCACACTCAATGCTGTCAACAATAATTTCAGGAAGTGCTCTTTGCTTTATTGTCAAAGGTAAGCAGTCCCTCCTGAATGCTCTGACCTTTTGCTCCCTCCATTCATCCTAATGCAATATTTCTCACAATTCCATTGTTGCCGGCGTTCCTGTTGAACAGGCGCAACTTGTCGTTGGTGATCTAATTTCCACTCCAGTTGTATCCAGGAATATCCCACATTATGATAATAGCACTGATCTCAGGAAGTCTTCCTCAATGTGCTAGCTGTGTCGTTCTGACAGTCAGTGACAGTCTATGGTATGCACTCACTTGATGACTCCTCATCTCACACAACCCTTTCCAGCTGTCTCTGACCATTTATGACTGAATATTGCCGTCTGTGCCATTTCGACAGTTCTTGCAACATATGTCATTTCGACAGTTAGTGACAGTCTATGGTACACACTCCCTTGATGACTCTTCATCTCACACAACCCCTTCCAGATGTCTCTGACCGTTTATGGTCGAATGTCGTTGTCCGTGCTGGCTGTGCTGCTTCACAACATATCATTGGTGGTCTTGATTTTCGTGACTCAGGCTATGAGTTACGGGTATAAGCAATGGAGCCCTCTTCTCATTGAACCATGCAGACTAAACCATGTAAATAAAATTGTACTGTATTGGGACAAGTTAGGTGATGGATAATTAGTACTATGCTAGGATGTTGTTGGTAGTAAGGAGGCTGAAGCAGAAACACGAGCAGGAGGCGCCATTCCATTGAGTTGTGCATGCCTCAAGTGAATTCTGGAAAGTGCACTATTTTTGCTTGGGGCGTGCTCTGTCTCTGTATAAAGTGGGAACACTTGGCTGTTGTGATGTCAGGGATGAAGGATAAGGAATGACATTGGTCTCGCTCACCGATTCCACCAAGCCAAGAGAGCATCTACTTCTTCATGCTCTTCTGGATCCTCCAGCAGTTCCAAAGTACTGTTGTAAAAGCGTTCTGAATCAGTGAGCAAATCCATTCGCAAAAGACTTGTGCCGAAGTCAATGCAAACTGAGCCTGTTATTAAAGTCAGTTGATACCATGAGTTGAACGTTAGCCATTCACCTGTGTAGCGACGTAGGTGATGGAAGCTTTCGTAACACAGCGCATGCCATGAATCCTCGTGTTCCCAGATCTCGTTGCTTTTGGCTCTTGGTCGACAGAACTGGGAGAAGTGAAGACGTGCTTGAATGCCTAAATAACATCAGGAAATTGGGGAGGCAATGATATATCCAGTTACATTTTATAATCAAATCCCAGCAAGATAGTATTATGATAATGCTTGATTAGCAATTACAAGTCAATCTTCATTAAGGGCATGGGATGACATTGGGCTGCCTAAGGATGTCTGGCTGACCCTATTAGGGTCAGCCATGGGGGACATGGCAGATGTTGATCATTGAGCTGCAAATCAACTCCTTGCTGCCAATCTGTAGATTAGAATATATCTTTGTGATAATTTTGGATCAATTTCTGATCAACAACTATAAGTCAAATTTCATTAGGAACTTGCAGAGATATTGGATTGCCCAGAGGATCCCTGGCTGACAGTATTAGGATCAGCTATGGCAGATGTTGATCATTGAGCTGCAAGTCAACTCCTTGATGCCAATCTGTTAATCAGAACATATCTGTATGATAATGTTGGATTATTGAAGCTCTGACCAACTGTGTGTCACTCACAATGACAAGAGCTTTCATCATTATCCAAGCACTTACTAAAGCAGAGCACTAGTATAACCAGTTGTTATTACTACATAAAACACATGTGCTACTAGAATAAGGGGTCACCAGAAAGTGATGGGACAGGCAACTGTGACACAGCTATCAAACTGCTCAAAAGGCTTGTTTTCAAGTCCACCAAGTTCACAGGAGAGAATGCAGTGTGCAGACTGCAACACAGAAGATACTGACAGCAAGATGGACACAACAGGAACATCAGGGCAAAATGGTGACACTAGTAACTGGACAAGGAAACTGGAGCACACATCTGAGTCAGAATATGAGCGCGAACTTCGTGCTGGTGAAGCTGAGGGGGAGAATCCTGGGACGAGGTATGGAAATGTGCAAGTCAATCTGCCAGTGCTACAAATGCATGTATCCCAGTGACCTGACCACCAATGATCTGTGGTTCATCCTGCAATAAATATATAGCAGCCCATTTGTCGATTTCGTGATCAAGACTTTTCTAAAGACCCAGGGGATACCTGGGGTAGTAGGCAAACCTGTATGATGAGCTGTGCGCATAACGTTGATGTGTACTCATAGTCTTGACTTGAAAATCGATGCTGTCACCTCTGGAAGTAAGCTGCATCGAGGGAAATTCAGCCGACAGTGCCCAAGGTTGGCCCAGTGCCACAGACTTGGAAACAAGACTCACTGGGTGATGGGTGTATGGCACAAGAACGAGATGCACTGTGGGTTGAACTGCACAGTGAGGAATGACTAATGGTAGTAGAGGATTGTGCAGCATGGTCACTGGCAAATGGATCACATCAGAGCCCAGGCTCATGATAGTCATGCGAGGCCTGACTTGCCAAGGAGAATTATGTATGCAATCCGAAGAAGTCCGAGTCTGTCCTCCCATTTGTTGCCAGTGACCAGTTAAACATGAAAATATGTATTCCTCAAACTTCACATTAAAATCATCCCTAGAATTCGTATTCTCCAAAATCATTCACATCCACATCATCCCCCATATCTGCATAATCTCCCAAAATGGACTCTGACTCATCCGACTCCTCCCTGGATTCCTTGTGTGGCTCGCAGTCAGATCCAACTAGACTCGAGGTCTCAGACTCCAATTCATCAAATCCTAACTCCAGAGAGTCAATCCGGTGTTCTGGGTCATCAACGTGACTCGCATCATCTTCCATATTGTATTTGGTTGGATGAAACTGCTGAGCTGATGGTGTCACTGATACCGGTCATGCATGTGAGTACGTGTGTCCAACACCAAGTCCATAGTGATAGCGCATGACCATATCACGATCAGCAAAGCTACCAACATGTTTAGTGGATGATTTGCATGAATCTGACTCAGACTTACCAATTGATAAAATAGTATTTCCAATCATCTGAATCACCTGTGCAATGAGACATTGCAACCCCATCAGGGTGAAGCTGGCCATCTGCAAATGATGGAATGACATGGCAGGCTCTCAGAACATTCACAGGGTCAACAAACCCAAATGCATGCTCATCAGCCATTGGAAGAAACCTGACCTTGTCCAGGGTATGTTGCTCCCATCCCAGGGCTGCGCTACGGTCCTGTAAGATTTTGAACCATCGTACCCATAAAAATTCGATCTGGCATGACCAAAAGTCCTTAGATCCCGACCTGGTGTATATGACATTGGCATGGAAGACTCCCAGTACCCATGCATAACAAAATGGGTGGTCATTTAGATTGGACAACAGCATAATGTCCCAATTATCAGTGTGAGAGTTGATGGTATCAAATTGACGTTGAAGGTCATAAGTGGTATAGTTGATGCAAAGTATGTGGTGGCGGTAAATCTTGTTTCCATTGAACAGAACATGGTTCAGTTGCAATAGATGGAGGAGAGCATCATCCTCCAGAAGTTCAGCGCCCATGCCCTCATTTGACAGAACTGGATGTTCCAGAATATCTGCTGAATCTTGGTGGATGGCTGTGATACAGGGAAGAATGTGAGCCTTCAGCTTGAAAACAAAGTTCTAGACCGGTCCCCATGAGTTCAGTGATCCAGTGTGTAAAAACAGGGGACTTACTCTGGCGGTGGGATCCTTGAGATTGGTTTGCACAAATTTTGTGAGCTCCTCTGGAAAATTTTGGGAGCAGCCGATAACGTGGTGTTCATCAGGTTTGTTGGGTACAGAGTCTGCCAGATGGAGTGCAGCACGTTTCATATGAATGCAGTGGATACGAGCTTGGCGTCACTCTATGGAGGCCATCTGTGGTACATAAGACTTTCAGCTAGTTCTGGCAAACCGACATCAGCAAACCAGCCCCCCATTTGCCCAGCACTGGCCAGCACTGGCCAGTACTCCAACCTCTCCAGCCATTCCCAACAAGGTACCTAGCTGTGCAGCTCTGTCTAAACTGTAGCAGACTGTCTGGTACCCATCCAGTCTGGGCAAGTAAGCCATATGTACTTGAAATTGTGATTACTGAAATCTAGGACAAAGTTTTCCAGACTGCTCCAGACTGCTCCAGACTGTCATTCACCTATCTAGAACTCAACACAATATGATTTCTATTCCAAATAGGGTATGATTCACATGATAGGGGATAACAGGATGGGGAGATAGCAGATATAGAGATGATATAACCAAGGGATATCTAGTTGAGATCTACATCAAACCCGGTTGTCGTGCCTGTTGTATTGCCATAACCGTTACTAAAATACAACTGATTTGTCAGCCGTGTTCATGTAGTAAGCGAAAAATACTGACCTTCCAATTTTCGCCCATTGCTTGCGCAGCGCTCCTGTCTTGGCTCAGTGGACAGGCGATGTATCACACTTAGCCATAAGACCAAGTATATTGATGTAGACATCTGCATAGACATCACGCTTAAACGAGACATCCTTGCCATCCGCCACTACCTCATCCAGTGCAACCTTGATCTACTCACATGTCAGTGAGAATTCGATTGACGAGGGACAACTCACTGCAGTGGCTGCAAGCACGACAGCAGGGTGGGGGACTTCTTTTGCAAAGACTTCCGGGAAAAGATTACCCATCGAGGCCTGACCGGTATAAAAAAAATCAACAATAACGCCCGAGAGCGCAGGATGCGCGAGATTGTTCATATGGCCCTGTAAAGTAATGTTAGATAGGGTCTTTGAAAATTCTTACTTACATTTTCGTCTGACCCATCTTTCAAAAAGGCACCCCCATTGAGAAGAGTCTTGGCAATATCTACGTTGACAGAACGATGGTTCTGGGGATCCCACTCATACCGTTCTCGAGTAAAGGTACGTGCTCTCTTTTTCAGAGCAGATCGCCAGTTTCCGATGTCTTCCCAGAGCTGGAAAATATAAGTGTTGTGAGGAGATCAGGTTCGAGGGATACTTACCAGTTTAGCTATATCGTCGGAATGATTGGGCCACCATCCTACACATAGTGAGATGTGAGACTCGTTCTCATATGTAGTGCCACCTGTTACGCTTCGACCTGAAGCGAACAAGTAACGCTGGACCGGCAGGTCAAGTTGCGTGTTCCCAGTGGATCCTAAAGAGGTATTCCCGAATGGCTACGGCAGCGACGACTCTTGAGTCGCTGAGGCTTCCAACCACCGTCTATGGGCAAAGGCGCGTGGTGAATCTAAGTCGACCCGGAAAGGGAAGACTTCTCAGAAGGGCTGAGATCCGAGGAGATGTGGAGGTCGAACGAAGGAGCTCAGCGTGGCTTCTTGACACTAGGCGGTAGATTGTGTAGATCAAGGTGAGGTACATGGGAGAAAGAAGCAGGCCTTTTATAGGCCCTACGTATCGGAGTCCGTAGCGGACTCAGAAATAAATATGACTCGAAAAGAGTCAGGACGGAACGGAACGGAAGTATAGTACTACAGCCTCGTCGGGCGGGAATGGAAGGTGAGATATAAATATGAAATAGGATCAGAACAGACCGGGATCGGGTAAAGTAGGATCACGAGGCAGTGCATACTAAAGAGAGCACTGCCGAGGAGACAAAGTCTATGCAAGGCGATGAGTCGAAAAGGAAATAGAGTCCAGAGCGTACTGCTTTAGAAGACGGTGTCCTCGGCTTCCGTGGTAAGGCAGTGTCCCTCTGAGTCGTAGTGGTCGAAGCTGAATAGCTCGTCCCACTGGCTTTGAGGAATCTCCATATCCAGCTGGAAGTCAGTCCATAGGTCCCATGACAGGAAGGGAGGAAAAGATAGGGGGTCCTCCCATTCTGTAACATTACCCCCATTGTAGCTCTGAGGTACCACCTCAGAACAAATCTCCAGCGGCGTCTTCGTAGTTGGTGGGGTCGTCCCACTCAGGTTCCTCGTCATCTCCTCGTTTGAGGCACCAGGTAGTACCGTGGTCAGGGGCACCACAGCGTTGACAGGGAGCCCAGGAACAGGCATATTGAGGGTGTCCTGGGGCGGCGCAGGAGCAGTGAGGGCAGATGTATTGGGGACAGTCCACGCGAAGGTGACTGGGTTTGTGGCACTCAAAGCATTTGAGGATGCGACGACGTTTGCCGAGAGGGTCGGTGGAGACAAAAGAGGGTCCCAGAGAGGGTTTGCCACTATCAACCACGGTTGTTGGAACATTGTGGGCATTAGTGGGAGGAGTGGGAAGGGGGTTGCTGGGACCGGCCTCGCTGCCCTCTGTAATTCCTCCCAATGAGGCGGGAAGGGTGGAAGCATGGGAGGGTAGTCCGTAGGTGAGGACCTGTGCTCCCTTTCTCTTAATTCGCCAGATGGGGATGGTGGGCGTAGGAGAAGGGGAGATGGGTAGCGAGGGGGTGGGTCCAGGGGTAGGCTCTCTAATCCTGATGGGGATGGGGGTGATGGAGTCATCGGAGGAAGAAGAGGAGACGATCGTTGAGCTGGTGGAAGAGACGAGGGAGGGGAGTCCGCTAGGGAGAGGAGTCCTGCTATTGCTGAGTCCAGCGCGGACAACTCCTGGTCTGAACGTTTCTGCGATGAAGGAGCGGAAACGGGGACATGTATAGTCCTGGGGTGGGGTGTCCTGGCAGAATAGGTCTCCTGGGAGGGACTCTTGGATTGGGACGAGGAGGGCATTGAGGGTGGATGAGGGAAGCAGTATGATGGATAGGGTGAAGTGGTGGTCGTGGAGGAGCTCCAGGATGGTTTCTCTGGTCTCCATGAGGAGTTGCTCGATGGCAGGAATGAGGGATAAGGGTCCAAGTGGTTCCTGGACAGGGGTACCTGTCTGGTCCCATGAGGCCCTGGTGAAAAGGGATCGAAGGGAGGAGTATTGTCTGTAGAGGGAGCAGAGGTTGACGATGGTGTCGTCTGCTGAGAAGAACGGAATAGTTTGGAGTGAAGCGAAGACTTCGGGGTTTTCGATGATCAAGGCATAGAGGAGGCGATGAGCGAAGGGGGTGAGGCGTTGGAGGCGGATGGAGAGGGCGAAAGGGGTGGCGACAGAGGGGAAGATGGCCATTGGGTTTTAAGGAGCAATTCAAAGTCCGTTGTGCTTTTTATACGCAGACAGGACCGCCTTGGCGTTTTGCAAATTCCCTTCTGGTTCCCAAGTCCGTTCGGCGTCGGTATAGCCTTCCCAGTGGATGAGGTACTGCCTTCAACCCGGTTTTCCCTGATGGTTAATTACCGATTTGACCCGATATTCTTCTTCCTCTCCGATAAGTTCCGGAGGTGGTTGTTTGAAATTAGGGCCGTGTTCCGGTGTTTCCCGATAAGGCATGAGAAGGGTGGCATGGAAGACGTCGTGGATCTTCCATTGTTTCGGGAGTTTTAGTCGGAAGGCCACGGAGAAGACTACTTGAGTGATTTCAAATGGTCCGGTTCGTCTGGGAGAGAGTTTCCTGGAGGGGACTTGAAGTTTGAGGTTCTTCGCGTCTAGCCAGACCTTTTCCCCTACTTTCCACGGTTGAAATCGTGAGAAAGTTCATTCTTTCATGCGCAGTTGCGCGAGTTTATGGGCGGCTTCAGCTTCTTTACGTGCATCCTCAATGTGGGAGAGCCATTGCTCGAGGGAGGGTAGGAAGGTTTTTCCTAAAGGGGGGTAGGATTGGGGTTCGTATCCGAGGATGAGGGAGAATGGGGATTTCCTGGTGACAGAGTGGATTGCCGAATTGTGGGAGAATTTGGCAATGGAGAGCAGTTCCAACCATTTGTGGGGTTGGCCATCGCAGAAGATGCGGAGATAGGTTTCAAGTTCTTGATTGTACCTCTTGGTTTCGCCGTCTGTTTGAGGATGGTAGGCGGTGGAGAGGTTGACGTCGTATTGCAAGAGGCGGGCGAGTTCTCTTGCGAAGGCAGAGGCGAAGTTTGGCCCTCGATCTGAGATGAGTCGGTCGTGGAGGCCGAAACGTTTGAACACGTTGTCGAAAAAGAGCCGGGCGATGCCAGCGGAGTCGATTGTCTTGGTGCAAGGCACGATGATGACCCCCTTACTAAGCCCATGGTCGACCACGACCATGACAGAGTCGAAATCTCTGACCTTTGGCAGATCTGTGATGAGATCAACGGATAGGTGGGAGAAAGGACGGGTGGTGGCGAGTGGGAGGGGGACGATTGGCGGGACCGTGGGGTGGGTCTGGACCTTGTAGGCTTGGCAGGTTACACAGCCGGTGACGTATCAGCGGACATAGGCGGCGAGGCCAGGCCACCAATAATCCTTTGAGAGTAGGGCGATGGTGCGGAGGTGGCCACCATGGCCTCCCTCGGGGGAGCTGTGGGCGGCTTCGACGAGGTCTTTGCGGGCCGGGTCGGGGACATAGAGTCGTCCTTTAAAATATAAGCGTCCCTCATCATACGTCCAGTCGTGGCGCATGGTGCGTTTGAACAGGGGAGCTTCAGCGTCCATTTCCTCGATAGCCTTGAGGACGAGAGGGTCCGAGGTGGAGGATTCCTTGATACTGCTCATGAGAGCGAGGTCGATAGCTCGGACATGGTGCTCAAAGGCACCATCCGGCAGGAGTTGCACGTTGGCATTATCTAGCCCGGTTTCCACTTTGTCCTTTCTGGAGAGGGCATCCGCCGGTCCCATCTGGGTACCGGGGAGGGCTACATAATCCAAGTCAAAGTCCTGGAGGAAGAGAAGCCAATGGGCTTGTCTTCGTGAGAGTTTCCTAGGGTCCTTGAAGTAGGTCAGATTCTTGTGATCGGTGAGAATAGTGACCGGGAATGGGGAGCCCAACAGGTGTTGGCGCCATTCTTCAAGACTGCGTATGACCGCGAGAAGCTCGCGATCATAGATGTCGTAATTTCTCTCTGCGGGAGAGAAGGTTTCGGAGAAATAACCACAGGGTTTAAGATCCCCGTTGTGGTCTTTCTGCATTAACACCCCACCGCACGCTGTTAAGGAGGCATCGGTCATAAGGGTGAATGGTCGTTCGTGGTCGGGGAAGGCCAGGACGGGTCCGGAAGTGAAGGCGTTCTTGAGGACGTCGAATGCCTTCTGTTGTTCGTCGCCCCAGATGAAGGGAGAGTCCTTCTTTGTGAGGTGAATGATGGGGCCGACGATCAAAGAGAAGTCTGGGATGAACTTCTGGTAGAAGTTACAGAAGCCGAGTAGAGATCGGACTTCTTTGACACCTTGAGGGGCTGGCCAGTCCCGAATTGCCAAGAGTTTGGTAGGGTCCATCTCAATACCCTTGTCGTTGACTATCATGCCCAAGTATTCGACGCTGTGAGCATCGAAGAGGCATTTCTCCAATTTGAGGTACAGTTCATGTTCTTGGAGTCGTTGTAGGACCTTCCTGGTGCGTTCGGCATGGAGGGAGGGGTCGGCAGAGTGGATTAAGAGGTCGTCCATGTAAATGATGAGCCATCCTTCTGCGATGTAATCACAGAAGATGTCGTCCATAAATGCCTGGAAGGTCGCCGGTGAGTTGCAAAGTCCAAAGAACATGACGTTCGGCTCAAAGAGGCCAAAAGGAGTGATGAAGGCGGCTTTCCAGCGGTCTTCTGGCTTGATCAGGATGTTGTTATATCCCCAGCGGACATCAAATTTGGTAAAGACGCTTGATCCCCTGAGCTTGTTCATTAGTTCAGGGATGAGAGGGAGGGGATAAGCGTTTTTGATGGTCCCTTCATTGAGATGTCGATAATCCTGGCAGGGGCGCAGTTTCTTGCCATCTTTCTTTTGAACAAAGAAGAAAGGGGCGGCTTGAGGTGACTTGGAGGGGGAGATCTTCCCTGATTTGAGGTTTTCATCGATGAACTCCTTGCATGCTTGTTGCTCAAGGGGGTTGAGCGGGTAATTCTTTGCCCGTTTTGGGACGAAAGAATCCTTGAGTTCTATCCCATGGTTGTATAATCTAGACAGCGGGAGTTTAGTCATTCCTTTTTCCGAGAATACGTCGGAAAATTCCTTGTAGGTCGGAGGGAGTATCACATCCCGGTGTTCCGCCTGTTGCGCCAGTTTCGTGGACAGGGTCATCCTGTTGATGATATAGTCTGGGACTATATTATTCTCGTGTTTCCTGAAGAGGAGTTTCTCTTCTTTGGTCTTCTGATGGTACGAGTTGTAAAGATCTCGTCCAGTTTGCTCGACTTCGTCGTGCCCTAGGTACCTGACAAGGTACCTCTGGTGAAGGAGACCGGGGTCTTCTTCCGCAGTGTTCTTGAATTTGGTCGGTGTTAGTGTCACCTTCCCTTCTCTCCAATTGATCTCCGGGTTCATGGTCCGGAGCCAGGGCAGGCCAAGGATGAAGTTATCCTTGCCGCAGTTGAGGATCAGTAGATCCCTTTGTTCTCGCACCCCTCCATAGTCCAGGGTGATATTTGTCTTCTCGGTGATGTCACCCAATCGGTTGGAGGAACCATCCACGTTCCACACTTTGACAGGGTTGTCCAAGCGCCACATGGGGAGTCCTAGAGTGTTGACAGTGTCCCGGCTAATGAAGCATCCGGTTGCTCCGCTGTCAATAAGCGCGTGTAGTCCAACGATTTGCCCCCCCTTTTTCCAGATAGAGATCGGGATCCGGATGGAACTCGA
>QGOI01005129.1:0-11514 GCA_003313885.1 Boletus sp. MG55
CTCCCACAACTTCTTTGCATCCATCATGGACTTTGAAGATATCCTCCTCCGTTGCATCAAAAACGTTGTTCATCTTGACTGCCGGATTGAGAAGGCTTGCAAATCGCGACATCGATCCAGTTTGAAGGCTGCCAGTGGAGATCCCCAGTCGACTCAACATCACCCAAGGCACTTTTAACGGGTGTCTTGGCATGTGCAGCGGGGTTGTTCATAGCATTTGTTGGATGGACGAGGGACGAGATTGGAAAGGTGGGTTGAGTGGGTAATGATGTAGACTCGGACTCAGGTAAAGAAGTACAAGCATACTACGACGGCGTAGACGTCCAAAACATATATTACATAAGGTATTTTCCTATTTTGGTACTATGTCGGCATTATCCGTCCCTGAGTATGGGTTATGGTGTTCACAAATAGCTATGGGTTATGCTCATGAAATCCCCGCAAACCAACTCGGGAAATCCAAAAACGCATGGCCTATGAGGGAGTATGGGTTATAAGTACCTGGTATGCGTTAGGAGGGAGTCGACTGTATATGGGTGGGCAAGTCCTGGTGACCTAAGCAAGGCGAGGCACGAGACGCACGTAGGATTTAGTCTATGGGCTGCCTTTCTTGCTTTCGTCCACTTCGCTGTCCCCAGCGCTACTCGCTGCCTCGCTGCCTCTTCGTAGCTTAGCCGTTCTTTTTGCATTCCACCAGGTGCCATCAACCCGCACCTCGCGCGAGCCCCGGATTATACGCTGGAGCGCTTCAGAGCCGCAAGGCAATTTAAACACCTCGTAGACGACTTCAATGTCTCTCACGAGCAAGTGGCAGAACGCCTCACCACGGCATCTGGGAAGCGCAAAACGCCGTCGACAGAGAAGAGTGGGATGTCCAACAAGAGGAAGCAGCCGAGGCTGCTAGGCTCAAGCAAGAACAGTGCCAACAACAGGAAGAAGAGCAACAGCGTGCAGCCGACGAAGAGCGAGAACTTGCCAAGCAAGAAGAGCGGAAGAAGAACCGCAATAAATTCTTACCATACAACAAAGTCCCGATCGCGAACACCATTCCAAAGCTCCCTTCACCCCTGGCTGTTCGTACTAGTAATCTAGATTTTATCTTCATTGTGGAAACTCGGGTTCGCCACCCAGTGCGTTTCCAAGCTCGACCCACACTACACGGTCTCTCGTCGTGGATTCTGGAAGTGATGACAAGGGGCTGGCCCTGAGCTAGTATGCACAACCATATTGCACGGAGCTGCTGAAGGTGCTGGTGAGCTGTGAATGCCGCGCGTAAGATACAATATTCAAGTTTCCAGTGACAGCATGCTCCCTGGGTCCACAGTCCACTTCACGACTGCTACTCGCCTCGGCAAAGATCCTGTTCCATTCATGTCCGGGAGTGGGGATACCGAAGACCGGAAGCAAGTTTAGACCCGGTAACTTACTCCATAGTTGCTCCACACTGGGTGGCGCCGCAGTGCGACCATAAGCGATGATCAGCAGGTTTGAGTTAATGATGGGCCTGTCCGCAGGCTCTCGTACGTGCGATGCTTTGCAGGTATCCCCCCCCCTCCACTCGGAGGGCTTTCGCTTGAGAATATGACCTCCATTCAAATCATACTGGATCGCCCCGATGCCCACTACATTTGAAATATTGTGTTCGGTACGTGTGTCGGGGATCATCGTGTTATCCACGCCACCTGCCGGCATACTTTTCTAGAACTACTTACTGGGATCCGATCAATCCCCACTTATCACAAGGTTCGTTCCCCTTGACTCCTTGGAAGGTTTTATTAATTTAATAACCCGCCAGAACTGCCAGTGGGAA
Source organism: Boletus sp. MG55 (assembly GCA_003313885.1). Taxonomy (NCBI): domain Eukaryota; kingdom Fungi; phylum Basidiomycota; class Agaricomycetes; order Boletales; family Boletaceae; genus Boletus; species Boletus sp. MG55. Next base: position 1,811 of record QGOI01005129.1, read on the forward strand.
CGTTAGGTTTTTTTGGTTAGGCTATCGAGTAAGGCAATGGATGTGACGAAAGATATTTACTCAGCGTGATGGTACAGAACAATAGAACGTTATCGCATGACTCGTTATGATCCGATAAGTCGAGGGCCAGGCATGCTCAAAGGATGCAGTGTATGTGTTTATTTGATCTGCAAGGGGGTATAAAATAGATCGATGATCAGTATGAATCCAACAGTTCTCAGACCACACCACCGTCCATCTCCTGTTATATCCACACACGATGTCCACCTCTGCAAACATTATTGTATGTATCTGCCAACGTGGAAGATTTGACTCTCACGAGACGTTCAGCCTAAATGGCCTGTTGACCTCATGTGGCGCTATGCTGCCTCTGAAATTATCAACGAGCAAGTTGAAAACAGCGTACGTATATGCTAACGTGGAAGATTTGACTCTCACGAGACTTTCAGACTGGATGGCCCTCTGACCTTATGTGGTACCATACTGCCTCTCAAATTGTCAACGAGCATGCCTTGGAGGCGGAAAACTAGAAGATCGCTAATAGTCAAGCCTTCTGTTATTGAGCACAGTAAATCATGTACTATATCACCTTTGTTGTTGATATTACCTGTTGGATCGTAGGTGTGTAACCATGTCGTTTCTGTGATAATAGTTGGATTTCACGGCGAACGCAGCATAGCGAGTCACTTAACTGGTCTCGGATATCAGAGCAAAGTCAGAGTTATACTTGAAGGTCAACAATGTGAACACATAACTCGAAGGCTTAGTAATTGGTGTATGAGCAAGATAATGCTCTAACGCAGAGTCGCAGGGACACTTTAGTACCCATTTATTGAAAATCCTTGGTCTGGGAGACATCCAAGCACGGAAAACTCCTTCAACGAGCGACAACAGGGCTGTTACCGTGACGCCACACGATGAGGCCGAAACGCATTGTCATCGAGCCCTTGGTCTGCGTGGGGAGAATAAGGTGCCATTGAACCGTGTCGTCTCACTGAGATGCTGTTGAACGACATCTTCTCCGATGCTCAAATACACCTCTGTCGAGCATGCATCAGATCGCCGCTAGGAATACCCTTCACCTTGCTGACAGCATCCAGGACACGCCAGCCCTACTAGCATAGTCAGAAATGACCAGCCTCAGGGTATGACATGACCCGGTTTGGCGCTAGGCTGGTGACAAGCCTGGTGCTGAGGGCAAGACATAATTCCGGTTCTGCCAAGGCCGGGCTTACAAGAATTCCCAGTTGGTCATGTACATCGAGAAGACATGATTCCGACTCCGTCTGGACCTTTGCGCGAGCTCGAAGTGCCGGTCCAGTCGATCGGTGTTTCTCAGAGCGACGAGAACATCTACACAGCACCGGAGAAGTCGGGATTGACATGCATGGGATCACCATTATCGCGGAAGGATTGGCTGAGTCGTTCAGCCAATATGTGCACGTCCTGTGGAGCAAGTTGGTTCGGTCTAATGGAGTGAACGACGATGTATTCCCACCGCTGTTCCTGCTTACCTTGTACACTAAGCACGGGCATAGATTTTGGACATAGTCATGCGTTTTTTGAGAACCAGGGTCAGCGTGCCGCAACTTAGAGGTATACAAAATGTTTTGTTCGCCGTCATGAGAGATGGAGGATTGACGTACAGCCCATTTGTACTAAAGTTGGTCCACGGTGCTTCCTTGAATTCCTTTCCGGAGACGTATCTGCAGAATTCTTGGTTATGTTCAGTTGGTTCATCCCATGGGGTATCTGAACAAAGGACCAAAATCATCTCAAGAGTCCACACATACACCCAGGGGAAAGTGTGAATGGGATTACACCCATGCGCCATATCGATACGCTCTGCTTGGTACGGTAAGCCATAAGTTAGCTTCCACCGTACCTAGTAGAGCGGTTCTGGTCCGAACTGAGACAAGCTGTCGAAGGAAAAGAGCATTCGTCACAACAGTCGCATGTTGTCAATTTTCGAACACATCAGCGTCATAGGATATCATGGAATGAAGCGGAAGCTCACCGGACTCTTGAATCAGTGAAAGCTTTCGATTATTGGAATTCTGAGACGGCATATTCATATTCTCAGAACTATAACGATGGTCGTGAAAGCAATGTCCTGCGCATCCAAGTATTGTATGGTGAGGGAAAATCATTGAGGGTGTTGGGGACGAAATCCTTTACGTACCCCGTCGTGATCATTAGAATTTGTAGTATTTTTGGAATTGGGGCCTCAGACTGAGATCGACTGCGATGCCAGATATAATACCTTCTGAGCCTCGAATGATATTCATACAAGTTGGTCGTGGTTCTGCAGCCTGGCTCGACCAACTTGTCAGCACCGCCACCGGGCTTCTTGCGGTGGTGCTCCTTCTCGTTAGTCAGCGACTACCCAACCATCGAACCACGATGTACAACGGAATCGGGTTGACGACTCCCCGCGGAAGGTACGTTCCAACACCCCTCGAGTCACAATGTCTTTGAATATGGATGTCTCATGATTTTTTTTCTCGTCTTTTACCAGCGGTACGAATGGTTACGTCCAACGCAACATGTCTATCCTTCGGACGCACGAAACCGCCGCTGAGCGCGCTGCGGCGTGGGACGTTGCTCCTCCCAAACACAGGGAGCCCGACGAGGCGATTTTAGAGCACGAACGACAGCGAAAAGTCGAGGTCAAATGTTTTGAGTTGCAGTTGAAGCTCGAGGACGACGGGTACGTTCCACTTGTTTTCCTCTTTGCATTCCCCCACCTCTCTTGTCATTGCCCGCGTCGCTGATCAGTGTTCCTGTTTTCCTTCTTTGACTTGAACAGACTCGAAGAATCAGATATCGAAGTCAAAGTGGCAGCGTTGCGTGAAGAACTTTTGGCAGACCTCGCCTCGCTCGCTACCTCTGCCAAAAACTTGAAAGCATCCGACACGCACGCCATTGCTGCCGCAAAAAAAACCGAGTTGGATAAGATGGCCCGTGCCCTGGGTACACGCAGAGACTATACCGAAGGCGAGGCCTTTGATCGTGAGAAGCAAGAAGAGAACAAGCGGATCCGGCTCGTCGAGCGTGAGGAACGAGAGAAGAAACGGGGGGAGGAGCGGGCAAGGATGCAGGAGCAACGTCAGCGGTGGGAGGTGGAGAAGCGTGAGCGGGATCGGTTGAGGAGGAGGGAAGAGGATCGGATGAGAAGAGAGCGTGAAGCGGATGAGTTAAAGAGAAGGGAGAGAATGCCGCCTCCTCCTGTGCCGCCCCATCGAGAGAGGGCAGGACGAGACTCGTACAGGAGGGCATCCCTGCCGCGTCGTCGTGAGGCGGCGTATGAGCGAACGCGAACGCCGTCACGATCGCAGTCGAGGTCGCGGTCACCTGATCCGGCCCGCCGTCGTCCCCCGCGTTCGCCTGCGTATTCGCGTAGGCGGTCGCCCCCGCCTCGTCGTGCTCCGGAGCGTTCTGTCTCTCCACCTCGACGCCGTTCGCATTCCCTATCTCCACGTCGTGATCGTAACCGGTACGATTCACCACCACCGCGGCGGGAACGTGACAGGAGTGAGTCTCCGGTTCGTGATGACCGATCCCCTCCCCCGCGTAGTGATGATAGTCGGGATGAGAGGCGAGGACGCGATCTTTCCGTGTCACCGAAGCCGTCCAGGGATCATGCTCGCTCACGCTCGCGGTCAGTTGGGTCCTCAATGTCTGTCAGCACCAACCACAGTGGGTCCAGTGGTCGAAGTGATTAAAAAAGCATGGATCCACAACGTTTTGCTACTGGTTGTGATTACATGGTCTCTCTGATTAGTCTCTATCTCATGTCCTTGTAAAATTGCAGGTGATATAGTGCCGCAAGTATTCTCAACTACAGAATTTATTTTGCTCCAGATAGGGATGATGATATCACGTCCAGAAAATGGGATTTGTGAATGTTACAATGAAGGCAACGGTGACAGTGAATCAGGGTAATATAACACGCTAGCTCTGCCTGGCTCAGTTGTGACTCCGTTGAGCAAACCCAAGGGTGCGCGAGGATATTGAAAGGTCTGCGGCAATGTGTACTGCGGAATGATGCTAATATACGGGATATGACTCCAGTGTACCATTCCGAAACGTCCAAACAAGACATCGGTCTGCAGCCACCCAACAGAGAGACCTATCCAGCAATTGACCGCATGAGTCTACACGAGATGACTAAACTGCACGACAAGATGTATGCTGGGGTAGGCTCACTTGGTGGGTACGCGGTGCCCGGAGACGTGCTGGCACCTCCGCTTGCAATTGCGTGGGTGCCTGTGCGGTATGGATGTGCAAAGCGGCGGGTAATGTGGCTTCTGTAGGGATGTTCTGCTGCCACTCGAGAATCTGATTGTCAGACATGGTTGGATATGCAGCGTTGGAAGTGAGATCTGCGTTGTCGTCGTCGTCGTCTGCGGAAGTGCCTATCGAAAGTGGCAGCTTATCGGAGCCTGAGTCAGGAGGCTCTGGTTCGAGCTCTGCCATTGATTCTACGAGCGAACGGAAGCTCGTTCTCTCTTCATCGTAATGAGCGAGATCGTCGGACGACATGATGGTGAGGGTGAAGAAGGAAGAGCAAGTTAGGTCTCATATGCCAATAATTCATTTGAGTATAGAACCAGAAAAGGAAATGCCCCTATCATGGATACAAAGTAGCGTTCACCGTGCCGTTGTCTGCTGTCCTCCTGCATTCTGCTTCAATCGGTCAACCAACGGTGCATCAGCCGCATTCGCAGCGGGTATCTCCAGCTTGTTCGTGCCTTCCTTTCTGCTCGTCCTCGAGTCACCCTTGAATCCTACATAATATATTCTCGATAGATCTCCGCCAACTGAATTACCCTGTCCGTGGTAGTGATCAAGTCCGTGATAAGCATGACAAGCACACGATTCCATATATAGAAACGTCAAAGGAAAGAAGCTCCGTTTGTGGAGTATAGCGAATCCAGGCAAAGGGCATGCTTCAAGGTTCAAGAGAACACGACTCACGAAATAGAGGCTCAATGCGTGCACGCTCGTAAATGCTGCGACCCTCAGAGGGTACTCCACAGCCCTCGATTCACCTTCGAGAAGACATATATCGAGATGTGGCTTCGTATTCTCCGCGTCTGCGAAATCGATAATGTTCGGGTAGTTGGCGAAGACCTTGAGCTGTCGTGGCATTGCCTCGCCGCGTCCTATTCAGTTATTTCGTCGTCCATGTGTACCAGTGATTCGCGAGCGCCGTTCGATCAGAAGACGGCGAGGCGGTGTATGAATTGAATTGGCGACATGAAAGGAAGGGGTGTCAGCGATCACGGCGTGGTGACGGGCGGAATGCGCAAGGAGGGTGCTTTACCGAGTTTGAGTATGACCGACTTGATGCGCACGTTCTGAGAAAAGGGAACGTGTATGATCATCTGCAAGCAGGGTCGCATGATATCACTTGCGGGTTCGTCTTGGTTCGTCCTCACCTGGTCATCTACGCCCGAATCTGCGAACTGGCTCGTATCCTCGCGATCAGACCATGGTTTGATGAGTTCTTTTGCTTGCTCTGGAACAGCGAGATTCAGTCCATGCACGCTGTCATCGTCGCACGGGTGGATAATTAATAACGAGATGGACTGCGGGAGACTTGGGATGCTGTGTAGACTTACTTGTCCCGATCTATGTAGCCGAACAGGTTTGAATGTTCTGCACCCTGCAGATCTGCAGCGACCGAGTTCGTGCCTTCGTCTGACATGCTGATAGTATTATTGTAGCCATGCGTCGACCTGCCAGTGGACTTGCAACACTAGAGTACTGCCAAACTGGGAAACCGTACACAAACAAAACAATACTCTAGAAATTTGGTCTCTTCAAGGACAACCAGGAGGAAATGATGAACAAGCTCTGTCTCGCTCCTGCACTGCGGAGACCACCACAGTCATGGTCACGTATTCCCACCCAGAAAATATGCGGTCTAAGAGCCTATTCTACGCCTTCGTCCTCAGGCAAGCCTCCTCAGACCGCTCAGGCAGAGCCTTCCCCGACCCCGGTCAACACGACTTCCAACGCGCAGACACCTGCCTCTGTGCTTGGAACACCCCTTGCAGACGTCCCTCAAGATGGGTTCCTCCCCGACCTCATGCAGTATGACAAACTCCTCGACGAACACTCCGTCGCAGACTTTCCTCCCACTCAACGGGCTCCCTTTGCCAACCGCGTTATCATTCGCAATGACCCCTCCATGATCACTGGCAACTTTTACGACACCTCTGCTCAGGATTCCAGAGACCCTTCCCGTCTCGAGGCACTCGAGGACCGCGAAGGCATCCAGGACGAGGAGGCCGAAGAACTCGAGGAGTTGGACGACGAAGAGGCGATGGGCGACGTTCGCGATACGGCGAGCGAGTCCCCGCTCACGCCAAAACAGGTCGCCAAACTGCACATCTACCCACTCCTCATGCGCCGCGTCACGCAACAGACCGGCAAGGGCAAAATACACTCCATGTACTCCCTCGTCGTCGTCGGTGACGGGAACGGTCTAGTCGGATATGGTGAAGGCAAGGACCAGGAAGCAGCCGTGGCCCGCGAAAAAGCGCTCGCAAAGGCGCTCCGGTCGATGGATTATGTCGAGCGGTTCGAAAAGCGGACGTTTTGGACGGAAATCGAGAGCAAGTTTGGGGGCACGAAGATCATTTTGCGGCCGCGGCCTGTCGGGTTTGGGTTGAGGTGCAATCCGAACATACACCAGGTGCTCAAGGCGGCGGGCATCAAAGATGCGAGTGCGAAAGTATGGGGGAGCAGGAACCCACTCATGGTAATCAAGGGGCTGTTTAGGATGCTCCAAGCTGGACATGCGCCGTTGGGTATGGGAGATGGGGTGGGCGGTGGTATGAGGCGATTGGACAAAGGGAGTGGTTTGAGGAATAAGAATGCGATTGAGAGGGACAGAGGAAGGAAAATGGTGGATCTAAGGACATTGTGACCTGGCATTCCTTCGATATCCCAGGTGCTTCACTCTACATTTATAATGCTAGATCATACTGGCTGATTAATTTGAGTTGTTGGGCAAGTTCACACCGGACCCCACGGTGAGAATAGGGACACCTCCGAAGACATTGTACACACTAACAGGACCTAGTTGGACCCAAAAACGGGTTATCTGAATTGCTGAGTGGATACACCCCGAGAAACTGGTCATAACTGATGCGGGGTTACTGTACTACTGATGTGACACATGGAAATAGTCGTACAAGGAATATCGAAGCAGTTTGATAGCAAGTTTCTACGCTTGTGAATAATTGGTATACATTCATTTGCCGACTGTCCAGCGACTGATTCCGTTGTTTCATGTACTCCTATCGGTCTGTCCACAACATTCTTCGAGGGTAGTCATTTAAGCGGCAAGATCGGGCGGTGTATCAATTGCCACTCGATGGCTGGTTGGGGGGATTGTCTTGCTCTTCCCCTTGGTGTCGGGATCATAAGTACACAGCGCTGGTCGACGCTCGCATATCACGCAGCTAGACGGGTACTATCACAGGGGAGGTTGCATGCTGTCATCATTGCCGCACGCTTCAGCAATCATGCATCAATACGCATTTTTAGAAGGAGCCCACCTATACAGTAGTTGCAGGACACTCTATAGGGCGCGATCAAGTGTATATGTTTTGGCCTGCTTGGCGTGCCTCCAAGAGGCGAGAAGTTGAGTTCCGAACTCCCAGAAGATGGAATCCCCTTCGGTGGCGAAGAGACCAATGCGCCATCGCTCTTGCGTCTGATCTCGGTATCCTCATTGTAGACACATGGCGCCAAGAGTTGCGCGCATTGGATATGGTGGAATCTCTGCAGAAATCACAACCCCAGCTCATGGTCGGAACATAGCTGTCGCCATATTTTCCGATGTGCTTGATCCGCAGAAGCTCGAAAAAGTAAATCGCTCATTGTGTCCTAAAAACATTCCCTAGTGATAAAGAGCCAAGATGGGACAATACGCCTCCAGATTGAGAAACGGGGTGGTCATCGTGATAGAATATTAATGTTCCGGAATCAAGATATCTGATCAGGGCACTACTTGCCATGAGACTCAGGTGTCTTGGCAAATATTCCTGTAAAGCCCTGCGGATTGGTATTTTGAGAATGAGCGTCGGAGCTACTCGGGGGTGCCTAGCGTAAGCAGCAAGCTATGAGGAAAACTAGTAGCTCGCAACCGAATGTGGTATTCCGGTTCCTCGATACACTGAGGTGTACGTCAGGTGGGCTAGCATCCGCAAAGGAATCAGATGCGAGCATTCCAATCCGTCCGTATCGTGTTAACCCACGACGAAACACTGGGATATGCGTCCCTGCAGTGTCCGAATGAGCAACTGTGACATGCTCCTGGAGCTCATGGATTGAGCAATACATGGCATGACCTGACTCTGGTAGATTGAACGCTCCCATAGGCACAGGTATATGGGTTCACGACGAGACTGATAGAGCCGTAAGATGTTGGTTAGGCAATGATACAAGAACTCACTCGTCCACAGCCGGAAGATCTGAATTTGACAGCTGTAGTGTTCGTATGTCGGGTGGCATGGAAGAAATTTCTGAATGCTATTCTGAAAACATTCACGTTTGCGTCATCTTCAATTGCTTCACTTTCCAAGTACATCGTGCCTCAGGTGGGTCAGCCCAATCAACATGTACATTTTTAAAAAGAATCATTACCTTTGCGTGTGAAACCTGTTTTCGGTTACACCCACTACGAGGCGCTCTTCTTGTGATAGATTATTAGCGTTAAATGACCCCTGGGATAATATGGTCGACATTTAGAAGACGGTGGAAGTGGCATCGGACGAACCCTCTTAAGGTAGTCCACTGACGGTTATCGATAACCACGACGGTAGCAAAAGGAAACTGGATGAGGAAATATTCCCGATCATTGGTTACGCTATTTTCTAACCCTCTGCTTCAGTATATGGTACATACCTCTCGTAGCAAGTGTTCGTTAAAGACGTCGGAGGGGTGGAAGGGCTGGGCGCTGTATTAGTCTCGGAAAACTTAACTATCTGTGACTAGGAAGCCACCTTTGCTACTTGCGCAAAGCGATGGATAGTAGTATCCTCACGGACATTGTTAATTTCGCCAGTGGGAAGGCTGCTTTCGCCAGTGTCTATGCTTGAGCTGGTGTCCGCCCCTTTCGTGGCATTGGCCACCGAACCACTGCTACTCCCGGATGCTTCAGTCCGTAAGTTAGAAAAACATGAGCAGCTAGACGAACCAGCAAGGTAGGGTCGTACAGAAAGGAAATCTGCCTTAACATTGACCCATCATACCTTGCCTAAGAGTAATTTTGAATCCGTGATAGTATTGGTCCGAAGGTCCTACATGCCAGTCCATGGTTCGTGTAGTCACCCAACGATAACTCGCTGCACTGTTGAGACGTTGTTCCGCAAGCCTGTACTAGCCCACCGCGTGTTGGATGGCTTCATCTCGAAACAGACGTTCGTTTCGGAGATAGTAACATTCAGCGCCTTTCGGGAGTATGAGAACGGCGCCTTCCTTGGATGTCAACTTGAATTCATGATTCAGAGGACCTAGTTTTTGAGCTCTGGCGTCCACGGTGGATAGACATCCTGCGGGGAGTAGGCCATGTTTCAGTGAGATGTTGGGAGCTTCGAATCATGAATCTCAGCGCTCGATAATAACTTGCTGTACTACTAGCAGTGGCGATGCTGAATGTGCCGGCGCGAGCCTGAGGTACATTG
>QGOI01005142.1:0-10453 GCA_003313885.1 Boletus sp. MG55
TGCAGGACATTTAATTTTTATGTACGACTGTACCACTAGGGCTGGAAACGTGCGCCTTGAAATCACTCAATTGCTCTTGGATCGAACATTGTCACTGTTTAGGTTGTCCCACAACTGAACATTTCCAAGTCCAAGGTCTGTACCGTAAAATCGCTCAGAATTTGGTCAGTAGGCCAACCCACAACACATGTGCCTACCCCCAATCACCGGTGAGTCCTCTCACCCGCCATTTCGGGCCATATTCCTACTGTGGACATCCCCAGTGTCATCTGCCATCCACCCACCCGCATAGATTATGCTGGCTGCAATGGCTACGGCTGGGCTGGGCTGGCCATTCCTGTCATTTGCTACATGGCATGGAGCTGTTGGATTTAGGAAAGTATGACTGCCAGTGCTGTAGCATAAATTGTTGCTACTATAGGGTATCACCAGACCCACTGTGGGGCACTCAGCGGGTAATGGACGCCCAACATGTGCCCGCTCATCCCCCACTTGTCGCCCGTTTACTTTAACACATCGTAAAAGAATTACTTTTGCTAATCCCTTATGCGTCTGATATAACAATTAATGTTTTCTGTCACAAAAGATTGTCTTTATTGTTACAGCGGTTTTCATATTACTAGGCCATCATGTCCCAAATACACATACAGGCGGACTCTGAACCTTGGCTTGCCGAAGTTGCCGAGAGTCTGCAGAACATCACCAAGTCACTGATTGGAGCTAGCCATTTTATATTGCTCTACGCAGACTTTGCCAACAATCGATGTAACTATGTGAATACACCATCTTGAGTGGGGCCACAAACAGGGCTGGTGGACCCTTGAATGGGCAGAATGATAATGAACTCATGACCACTAAGAAGTTCACCAAGAACCCATTGCTGACGAGTCTTATAAATAGAAAGAGCTGTGAGCGGCTCAGCATGGTCGACATAAAAATTGGTGAAAACAGAAGAGATGGCACCAGAGGTGCAGTTTTCTTCAAACAGGGAGCCACGAAGCTCTGCCTCTTGAACGTATTTGACTGGCGATCTCATCATGATAGAATGTGCATTATCACGGCAGAAAAGTGTGTTGATGGATTGAATGGTGGCAGCTAAGGATGGTCAGTGAAGGCTATACTCAACGAAAGAAAGATTCCATACAAGCATATTTAGCGAGTGCATGACATGCAGCAGGATGAGAGGATACAAGGCCGATGGCCATAATACCATCAAAGGAGGAGCTTCGCTTCAACATTTGAAGAAGGGAAGTCGCAATGTACCGGTTACGGAGGTGGGCATCAACAACAAGTTGTGTTACCCAGCCAACACGTCCTTACAAAAGCATATTAGCAATAGGAACTGGTCCAGACTGGAGGCCTACCAACCCTTTTCATAATCCCAGGCTGTAGCAAATGCATGGCCAACCAACTCCAACTGAGTTGCATTGTGAGAGTCATGTTGGTGGCAAACAATGAGGACGGTATTATTGAGGTCTGTCAGCAATTGCTGGCGAAGAAAGGTGGCAGTTGCCTTGACACGACTCCCTTGGTTCTAAGTTAGTCTCAGTGAGAGGAGGAAGAGGAAGGCTACTAACCAGGCTTGGGACCCTTTGTGTTGGCAGGCCTCTGGCCCCAAATTCCATAGTTGTTGCTGAACAGGTCGGCACACTGCTCCAGGATGATGTCAGTGATGTTGGGTCCTTCGATTGTGTCATACATGAGGGTATTCGAAGTGGGAGAAGAAGGAAGCATGAGAGGATGAGAAGAGGGGGTGGTTGGTTGGCTCATCATTGCGGGGGATTGGAGATTGCAATGGTGGTTGAACTTGAATGTGAGGGCATGCACTGCCACATAATAGTCACATGACATTGCCACCAATAATTGACGGTGTATCACCTCAGTCACCACTTCTCGGTGGCAATAAAGGATCCTGAAGACCGATTTCCTTTGTAGGTAGCAACTGGTCTCTGAGACAGACATCCGAGAGGTCTATAAATAGCACTCCACACTGGCCTCATTGCAGCCTCACGTCGCATCTGGCAGGACCTCCATTGGAGCTCTGTCGAGCATCCCCAGTAGTCACCCAGTGTCCTCGTTCTGCAATAATCCACCCCCATTCAATCCTATGTTCCGAACATGTTTTTTCCTACTATGGTTTATCTGGCCCGCACCCGTACCATTCTACTCCCTCCTGTGACAATCATCACCTCCTCATGCGTCCAAGGCCAGGTACTCGAAGTGCTCAAGTGGTAACGAAAGGGCTCGGGCAGCACTTCGAAAGCCCAAGGCGCCCTAGGAACAAAAGCAAGACCCTTGAAGTCTTTGTTCCCGTTTCATTACTCGACATCAAGCATCGTTGGTTACTCGCCAGACTCCATGAACTCGAATCCAAGCCATCTGAAACACTGCAGGACGAAGGGGGTACCTCGCATGACGAGGTTCTGGATGATGACATCGAGATCGACGATGACGGCACATATTTTGATCCAATGGACCCGGACTACATTCCTAGTGACAAAGAAGATTCGAGTTCACACCATACGCCAATGGAAGAGGACTTCGCTATTGTCTCAGAGGTCCCTGATGAGAAGAAGACATTAAATCCTGGCATGCGGCGCATTCTTCCCGATCCCCCTGCGCAACGGCTGTATGCATCTTGGAAGGCGTTGATTCCCACTCTCGTTGTATCCCACCAACATTACACCTCACGAATGTTAGCAAAACCTCTATCCAAACCTCCCACATCCATTTCTTTATGCAAACAAGCCACCTGCGCCTGAAAGAACTCGAAATTACTTTGCCTTTTTTTTGATTGTAAGTCTCCATCGTGTTCGTTCCTCCGTTCGCTCTACTGACCGCGTATAGATTTTGAGACAATTGATGTTGTCGGATGCGAGTGTTTCACAGTTCCTCAGGTTCTTGTCCACTTCGGATTGTTCCCAACAGCACCCTCTCAGCCTCGGATGGCCGTATCCCTTGATCTCCTCTCGTTCTATCGTGCATTGTTCGAGTGGTCGTGCGATGCGATTAATGCCCTTGCATCCGCACTCCACACACACTATTTTCGGCGAGGTTTTAGGGTCGTTAATAAGAATGTGAGTATTGTTTAATTCCTATACCATTACATTTAACTGAAAGATACAAGGGTGAATTAGTACATGACCCTTTCCGGCGCGGTTTTGGCTCCGCGGTACAGTGGTATGACGTTTTACACGTGGAAGTGGACCGTCGTATTGAAGCTGCCATTCAAGCCTGCCATGATCATGTCAACGTTGCTAAATTCTCTTCTCAAAGCTCCGAACTGAGTACACCTCAATGTACCTTATCCCTTGTACCTGTCACTCCACAAAGAACCCCACAAACCCTGCCAACTCCATACAATTCTACTTCCGCATCCACTACTAGTACAGGTTTGCAAGTGCCGCTAGTCGCCGGTGCTTGTGCTTCTATTTTAGTTCAGCGCTGCCCTGCCTGTTTCGGCGGCACGCTTTTTGGCCGATCAACCCAAGGGCTTCAAGGTGGCGACATCCATGTGGCCACAGATGGAAACTTCCATCATCGCCATCGCCAATCTGCCAGCGATAGTCCACCATTCCATGATCCTGAATATTTCATCCCGAAGCAGCAGGTGGACGCAATGGGCACACATGTCACAAAACAGAGGAAGAAGCCACCACGAGCCCGTACGTCATCCATTCCCGATGAAGCCATCGACTCCTGTGAGTCATCCTATGAAGCCGCTGACGGTAAGAAACAAAAAACATCCATGGAAAGCTTCGATGACACCGGGCTCATGGCGCTGATATGTCGCCATGACATCCCTCTTTTCCTTGCCAATGTGGATACCCCTGGAGAGCAACAGAAATTTGCGCTCACATTGATTGCACACTTATTTTCACTCCTGCCTCCATATGCCACCATCGTCGTCTTCTATGACGTCGGTTGTGTTTTAGACCGGACATTGTCACTTGTAAGTAAAGGGCTTAATCCTACTTTAACTTGTCTGCTCATTTGTCAACAGTACAGCATCTTTCCAGATGAAATAGTGCAGCGCCTGCGCTTCGTGACTACTGCCATGCATGCCTATGGCCACGAATGGGCATGTCAGCTAGTCTACAATCCTCGCTTGACGACTGGACTGGGACTTTCTGATGGGGAAGGGACCGAGCGGCTATGGTCTCAGCTCATCAAACTGATTGGTATTGAGCACTCATCTTCTGTAAGATCCATCTCTCTCAGTGATTTAACTGATCCTAATGTTATACCTAGTGTCATCGTCGTATCTGGCTGATCGATCGTCAGCTGGTTGCAGTTGGTCGTGAGATGCGGGCCGACCTTGGAGACTGGATCAAATGGCGACTTCGGCGAGGTGTTCAGGGTCAAGGACGAGTTGCCGAGCACCAATTGCAAGATTGCAGTGTTGATATGAAGGAACTGGAGAAGCAATGGGCTTCTCAGAAGGAATCACAGCTCTCATTACGTGCTCATGAGTCCACAATCGTTTTAGGCTAAGAAGCTACTGATAATTGAATTAGATGCTCCCACGCGTCTCAAGAAGGAGCTAGACACTGTTTTGGCACTACAGGCGGACATCGACATGACTGACCATGCGATTCATGCAGCGAGAACGGCAATACAGAAGGGTGTAATCTCCGACGATACCATGGCAGTGCTTGACAGCCTTGAGCGCACTCACGATTGCCTCTTGACAAAAGTTGATGCCTTGTACACATCTCTCAATGTTAGTGCGAAATTCCCCGAGCTTGAAGGTATCTAACTTGAATTTGTCTGGATGCTCCTGTTGGCGCACGACTTGAAGATTAACATACGAAAGCATGCCATTGGGAGCTTTTTCGAGTGGGATAAGCTCGATGGAGCAGTAGGTGGAGCTCAGCAAGCACTAGGTATGTGTCATTCAATCTCAAGATGTATTTGCTAAATTGGCACAGGTACGAAACTTCACCAACAGACTCATAAAGCAATATCAAAACGGCAGCCTGCCCTTATGAGCGCTATACGTAAATTCAATTCGTATTGTGAAGAGCTGGAAGAACTCTACAATCCAGCCTGGTCGATTCCACTGCCGCATCCCCTCCCAACCAAACTCAATGATCTTTGAAATGATCAATCATTAATGGAAGATGTTTGGATTACTCCAATGGAGGGCCAAGTTCCACGTTGGATGGAGGATCAAGCTGTCTGTGATGGCATGCATGCGATGCTGAAGCATAATCGGTGCCTCGAAGAACAACGCCGACTGGGCATCGAAGCTGACAATTTGTGCCGATGGTATGGCGCTGAACTGGCTGCAGTTGAGCTGGCGATGCGCACTTCAGAAGGTGAGTCATTAACTAATTCTAGATGGCTGTTCTGACATGATTTCCAGATGGAACTTTTTATGTGACTTTGCAGCAGCAGCGAGAGGACATTTTGTCTTTGCGCTCTCGGTGGCCCAACCCGTTGGTCTCTGCACCCCGATTCGAAACTCAAACAACCGAGGCTACTGCATTGGCACTCTGGTTGTCAGGCGGCAGTCCCAAAGTCTCACTATTTTGGGTTAATCCAACCACAGTCGAGGCTCCCGAAGTAGCACTGGAAGAAGTGGATGTCAACTCAGACCCTATCTTTTCGTCACACGAAGCGGCTTGCAAACCCGAGGAAGCTGTACTTCTCGATTACCTCACGGATGCCCCAGTAGTGTCTGCAGATGAAGATGAAGCAGTTGAACGACCAACGATACCGGTAAAGATAATGGGGGTGGCAGTCAAGGTACATCTTTCATCGACTCATTCTACATGAAGTGTCTTTGCTAAGTGCTTTATAACAGAACATAACATTTGATGTAACTCCCGTCCCTGGCTGCACGCAGATCATACATGGCGATCTTGAAGCGACCAGAGTGTGACCCCCACAAGATGAGTTCCCTGGCCTCACATTTGAATCACGTGAGCTCGCCATGCTTGCCAGTCCAACCGCATGGCTTAACAATTGGTGCATTAATGGCTGCATTGCACTTCTCTTCACGGTCATCCAGCCAGCCCGTGCTCTCCAGGTTGCAGTCCTCTCCACCCACAAACTTCCCCGCATTCAGCGTGACACCCCAGATCACGAGTTGTGGAGAGTTACCTCGTGGACAAGATTCTGGACAAAGGATCTCTGGATTATTCCTATCCATCACCCTGCACCAGAGAACCACTGGGTTCTATGTATCGCTGACTTCTCACACTGAGAACTCCAGCTCTTTGACAGCTTCGCTCAGCAGAAGCCATGGGAATTGGATGTCCTAGTAAGGACTTATGTGTTGCAATCCTTCACGTGCTCACTCCAAGGCAGGACGTGATGCGATTGATCACCCGATTATTAACAATCGCGAAATGGAAGTACCCCACTGACATCCAACTTGACTACAGACCGTGGGTTGCATATCCCACCATGGTATGTTTATGAAGCAATTTGCCATCCTTACTGAAGTCCCTGTGTAGTCTCTTCCTGTGCAGACAAACGGTCATGATTGCGGGGTTTGGGTTTTGGCAACCGTAGCGGCTGTCTTACGTGGATTTGATGCTACTGGACTTCAGGAGGTGGAGGTAGCTGACTTCCGGCGTTCCCTATATCATCTGGTGTTGGCACTACCTACTTTATCGTATATATTCTCTCATGTACACTGAGGTGTAGTGCAAGGAGTGGAGTCAGAGCAGGACCGTGAGACACTGATCTGTACGAGGTAGCCGATAAGCGGGACTGCATTTTCTGTTACGGTATTGGTGAAGGACCCTTAAATTAATAAATCCGACCTGTCCTCCAATCACAGCTCTCAAATGGCTTACGAAGTTGTCATCAAGCGGTAATGTCACAGTGCTCTGCAGATTAGTAGCCAGACATCAAATATCAAATACTGTAACCTAGAAACTGATCATGTCCCATGACCCTATAGAGTTTTATCTCCAAGCAGCTGCAAGTCCTCCTCGCCGCTCGGATTGACAAACAATCGCTTGCATAGTTGCACCATATCCGTACACAACTCCAATAGGCTACATTTCCACCCAAGCACTACTCCATCCGGATCATCCTCGCATACTGTGCACAATCCATGACCTTACCTTCCTTCCGACTTTGCTCGCAGCGAATACCGTAAGATGACTTGTCAATATCTCTTTGACAATGCCAAGAATCGCTTGATCACCTGACTGCACTGCATCGATGAACACTCGCATCAGGCCGAGATCTCCCCCTCTATGTCCACCTCCCTCATTGAGAGGATGATGGATCGTCTGCTTACCCATTCGGAAATTGGTGACCGTAAACGTGTTTATATCGCCGATGATCTCCCCGTGCGTGAAATGAAGGTGCGTCTGACGTTCGCAAATGAGGGATGTGTATGTGACCATCGTGAAGGAAGCTGTAGCTCCCGATGAGAACTCGATGTTGACCACATTGGCACGACATCAGTGGACCCTAATGATGAACACGGAAATATGGTTGGGACACGTGCCTGGTGGTCGCAAATGTTGTTGTCGCTTTCATAGACGCATTTACCATAAGGACCACTGTGCAATGCCTGGGTTATGTTCTTGATGTTGGGTATGCCATCTACGATGGTGCTTGCAGACCAATGGGTATTTCCTTGGGACACGGGATCCAAGTATACTGCAGAGTGGCCGAGGAATTAAGCACCAGCCTGTGCGCAAGGGGTGGCATACTTTTCTTTGCACTATATGGACATTCGTTGTAGATGGGACATTCAAGGCAGTGTGTTGCACTCCCAGCAGCAATCGGTTTCCTTTCCTTCTTTAAATGATGGAGAGACCCAAATGAGGAAACTCTGGTAGGAGTAGCTGGGGAAAGCCAGTGACAAAGGATGTCGATATCGCTGGACAGCATCACTCGATGGGAGACGGGATCAGAGTGGAAGATACAACAGACTTACTGGCAGCTCTTGGTCATAAGAGAGAAGGAGCTCTCCACTTCCTTTGCCCAGTTACCCCGGACATACGAATGGGCAAAGTGGAAATAACCGACAGGCTCAACGTGCACAGCGTTCACGAGCTCTCCCAGCTGGCTGGAGCGAACTATTTCTGTGACTGCCTTGCTGTACGGCGAGTAACGCAATACTAGGCCAACGTCGTCAGCCCTCGATCGGCCTTGAAAGGTTCATGGTGGAGGGAATGTACCATGCCCCATCCCAAATATGATCCCAGCCTTGTTGACTGCCTTTTCCATCTCGACCAGATCGCGCACGTTGGTCACCATCAGTTTCTCGCACAAGATGTGATATCCCTGCTGAGCGAAAGCCAAGACGACGTCCTTGTGCATGTGGTCCTGCACAGCGATGATGACTGCATCCGCCAGTCATTTTCCGAGCATCTCGAGCATCCCTGCAGAGGCTTTGAGCAGATCCAGCGAGATCTCGAAGACGAGGGTGTTGTCGACGGCGTGCGCTTTGGTGAAGCGGGTGTGGGTGTTGTGTCAGGGTTTGGTGATCGCGATGACCTTGCATTGATGGGGTTGATCGAGCGCGTAGATGGCATAGTTCTGTGGGGGCGTGATTGTGAACCCAGGTCGTTTTGTTCAGGGGGTCTGCGATCAATACATACCGTTCCACGCTGCCCACAGCCAATGATGGCGAGGGTGATGGGGATCTCACTCGAGCTCATGGTAGTATGCTTTGGCTCTGCCTCCGTGCCTGGGCCTTGTGAATCCAGGACATGTGACCGTACTTGACGCTGACGGTGTTCATGCGGAAGAGTGGGTCGGCCATTAACTGCGTCATCGTGAATCCAAGCTGTGATCAGCCGAACGGGACATGCCTCATCTCCTACCACGTCTGCTCAAAGCACTCCAGCAACCACCCCTCACACACTCGACCTTGAAATGCGTCGCCTGCGTGCAAGGTGGCGGTTCTCGCAAGAGAAGGTCGTTGTATCGAATGATGCCCGTCTCCCTGCCATCTTTTCGTCCCTCCGGGCACACGCGCTCAATTCTGCTCGAGGAGAACCCGGTGATGGACAAGCGGGCGTTTGTGAAACACAAGTGTCTCCCTCCGAGAGTGTGTCTCGGTCCTCGACCGGTCGGGCACAAAGAACACGACCTTCCTTGGGAGATGACCACCCAAGAATGCGAGTGGTGGCCAAGTCCATATCATGCGTTCATGCTCATTCATATTCGTCAGCTTGTTATAATGTAAATGCAGACGTCACTAAATTTGTCAAATTCCGCTGAATGCCGATAAGGCAATCGCGACTCGCGACTCAGCGACACACGCTATGATGTCGTTCTCGCTCGTCACGCCTGTTTTAACACAGTCACCATGAGTGTCTATCCATCAACCCATTCATCATGATATTGTCATTGAACTGGTCATCTTGGTCATGCAGTCCGTGTGTGCTGATCTCGATTTCTGAAGATGCCGAACTTCGAAGACATTGGAAGTGTGGATCAGAGGTTGATTCTTTTTTTTATTTGCACTCTTCAATCTCACTGAAAAAACGAGCCACAAAGAACACTGCAATTGCAAGACGTATATGACTAACATGAGGACATCAACCCTTCAACCAACATGCGGTCTTATTGTCAATCGCCTCCATCATCAACTCGTAAGCATCGTCGACCGACGGAGCCGAGATGAAAGCATTTCCCTTGCATCTATTAATGTAGGGAGATGCAGTTGTCCTGGAAAGTGTCATCCGTTAGATTGTGAACTTCCTGATGACTGCAGTAGGTACCATGATGAAAAGATCCCAACACGCTGACCACGTGTCACCAGATAGACAGGCCCATTGTAGTCGTGGGGTGGGAGGTCGAAGATGAATTTATTATAGATGTGCTGCCGGAATCCATCAAGGCTCAAGGCTCCGGGGACGAACTTGTCGATGGGCCCCATTGGGTTCATCTTCCTGGGCTGAGTAAGACTGACATTAGTTGGTCTTGACGGCCCTGCAGAGTTGATGCAATCCTCGGAGGTGTCAAAATTCAAGGTAGAAGAAAACAAGCTAGTTGGAGAGGTGGGTAAGTCGGTAAATGTAATGGCCTCTACTTCTTTGCTGAGCAGCATCTCGAGGAGGCTGTCGGCCATGGCAGTATACATCGCCAACTGCTGGATCAATTTGGTAAGGATTTCTGTTTCATGGATAGTCAGCTTCGTCACTGCCATAGACAGGTTCCGACTCACTAAGTTCGACCGGGCTGGTGGTTGTTGACTCTCTGACCGGCTCAGGCGATGGCGCAGGAGTAGCAGGAGGAAGGGATTTACGCATGGTTGACTGATGGGACAAAGGTGGGTGGAAAGACGTGTTGGAAGTAAAATGGCTTGATGGGGCATTGCGGTCGCCCTTTAAAGGATTGGAAGAGTGCTTGACATACTCTGCATGCAGTCAAGATGGACTCCTTGTGGAGTGCTTCTATGGGAATGCGGTTCGCTGGATTCAGATCAGTCATATCTTGGTCATGTCTATGGACACACATTTTGTCAGAC
>QGOI01005153.1:0-27672 GCA_003313885.1 Boletus sp. MG55
CTTACATACAACTGGGCATCTTCAAGCCCAAGGTTATCTATGACAGTGATGCGATTGCAGACTCAACAATTTCTGTACATACTGTACTGTACAAAATCAGCATCAGAATTGTGGGCCATTCAACTTGGTCTGTGTGAACTTCGTCGCCGTTCAGCATGTGCCATACCTCCAATCACCGGTGAGTCCTGACACCCACCTTTTTGGGCCAGTTTTCTACTGTCAATGTCCCCACTGTCACTGATCTGCATCTCCTCTGCATCTCCAACCCACCACACCTGGCACCAGGCATCCCAGACCCACCCTGGCGTGCTCAGGGGGTAATGGACGCCCAACATGTGCCCGCTCATCCCCCGCTCATCCCCCACTCGTCACCCATTTACTTTAACACGTCATAAAAGAATTACTTTTGCTAATCCCTTATATGTCTGATATAATAATTAATGTTTTCTGTCACAAAAGATTGTCTTTATTATTAATATGAAATACATCCTTAAAATATTATATTGTCTAGCTTTGATCACCGATTTAGCAAAGATAGTCTTATCATGGACCTTATCAATCCCACAAAAGTAATTGTTTTGTCTAGTCCATAATAATCCTATATGAGATTATCTTTTTTTGGTAGATGTTGCCGCCGTCAATATATAATATTTTAAGTTGCATGACAGATGTACTCAAAATATTTTATTTTATAATTCTCTTTTCAATTGTATTTTTGAGCCCTCAAAAGATTGGAATTCCCGGTGTGTGAGCGAATCCAAATTTTACACTGTGGAAAAATATTACATAATACTTGTCCACGACACATAGCAGCATTCCAGTGACGTCGAACAGAATGGTGTGTGGTGTGATTAAAATAGCTTCATTCCGAGGAGATGCAGAAAAGTCCGTAGTTGAGCATGCCAGATGCCAACCTCAGATAGGGATCTGCAGGGGCAAACCCGTGGGTATACCCAGGGGTAGCACGAGTGCGCAGCTGGATACAGTGCTGCAGGCAGGGTGCACGACCATGACTGCTCGCATACAAATATGAACGCAAATACATCATCAGCATTTGGGTTCACATTTGTAGGCAAACAGGAGGGGATGGGGAGAGCATGGAGATGGCCAGGAGTGGGTGGGGTCAAGCAAGGGTGAGGACCAGAGCAATGCAATCACAATCATTTACATACAAAGATGAACACGAACGTGAACGATGCGTTCATGTTCATGTTTGTAGGTGAATAGGAGGGGATGGGGAGTCGACAAGAGGCATCAAGTGTCAACGAGCTTGACGGGCGTGGCAACAAGCTTATCGGCAGCGTTGGGGGATGCGTCGTTTCAGCAGCCGTTTTGGCGCACAAGAGGGAGAGAGGGGCGAGGGGCGAGGGGCGCACTTGGGGCATCCAGATCGAGTGCATTGGTACATTGAAGGTCCTGGGATGGCAGAGCTGGTGACAGCGGCGATGCAAGGGTGTCGACAACGTCAAGGAAGTCGAGGAAGGTGGCAGCATCGTTGGACGCACCATTTCCGTGGCGTTCAACATGTTTGGCAGCCATTTTGGCGTGTAAGAGGAGCGAGGGGACAGCAACGGCGTCGGTTGTGCGCGCAGTCAGCAGTGCGTGATGGACGAGGGAGACTGCATGAAGGTCGATGTGTGACTCCAACGACAGCGTTGGACGTCGACCTAGGCACATGAATGTTCATGGCAGGTCGCCCAATGGCAACCTGTACCTGTACTATTCATGCAGATCCCTACGGACCTGGTTTGTCGGGATGTGGCCATTGGGAGTGAGACTGATCGCCTCTTCCTTCATTGAAATTGACTTGTTGATGAGTCCGCGAGGTCGTCGAGGCAGTCAAATCGATGGGAGCCCTTCAGCTGTCACTGTGTCTAGTAAGAATATGCCACCTCGATTGGATCGGACGAATTTGACATAGTCCTATACATACCTTGTACATAACTCTAAATTTTCTATTCCTTGCATTCCACACTGTACTTCATCCTCGTACTTCAATAGTATACCTCAGGCTCTTATGCCACAGTTTATTCAATAATTTTTGTTGACCCGTCGCAATAAATACACAAGAGTTGGGTATCGTTCCAAACAAGGTATATTGCCGACGAAGTGCGGCCGTTCATCTAGTAGAGGTTTGTTGACTTGTTAACTATGTACCACCTCCTCAAGGGTCTACACGAATACCTAACTCGGTGAGCACTTCGTTGACGTCCTCGAACTAGTCACCGATCGCTACAGGAAAGAAGAATTTTCGATCATCATCATCGGTCTCGATGGTGCTGGAAAAACGGTAAGATGACTGTCCCCAACATCTGACCTGCTCGTATTAGCACTGACGATCATGGTACACATGGATGGGTAGACCTTGCTGGAGAAGATAAAGACGCTCTATAATGACACGCCCGGCCTCGAGCCTTCAAAGATAGGTCCGACGGTCGGACAGAATAGTACGTCCGCCCAAGACTCCCTATGGCACACGTTCATGCTGTTTCGTCAGTGGGCAAGGTCTCTCTCCCTTCGACGATTCTCAACTTTTTCGACCTTGGTGGTCAAAGAGGCATTAGATCGATATGGCACCGATACTACGACGACTGTCATGCTGTCGTGTACGTGATCGATGCTCAGGACAGGGAGAGGCTCGGGGAAGGGTGGGAAGTATTCGGTGCGTCAGGCGTTTGACGCTGTCCATTCGTCAACTCGCCCATATCGTTCTATTCTTCCTCGTACGCACGATTCCCGTAACAGACTCTGTCCTCTCTTCGCCCCGAATCCTCAACGTCCCACTCCTCCTTCTCGCGAACAAACAAGACACACCCACAAGTATGTCTGCCACGGAGATTCGACAGGACTATGAAGTGTGGGACCACCATCGACGGGACAGCGCACGCAGGCGGTATGCAGAGGAAGAAGGCGAGGAAGAGGAAAGGAAGAAAAGCAGGCTTGCGAGCCTGGAAGTGTTGGGTGTCTCGGCATTAGAAGGGTACGTTCGTGTCTCTGCCTCGTTCTCCGTTGTTGATGGGACCTATGGGTTGTATAGACAAGGCGTGCGTGAGGCAGTCGACTGGTTGTTCTTGCGTGTCCAGAATAGCAGGCAGTGAGTGCGATTTGCTCTTGTTCCTGGGATTCAACTAAAGTTTGGTTGCAGAGACCTTGGAGGCCAAGCAACGAGGACAGGTTGGAGGACAGGATAGTTTTCAGACGATTCTATGTCGTAGACAGCATCCCTGTATGATTCAGGACAGGGGTTATTTATCACAGCCACATGTTGGGTGCAAACAAACAACTGGCATCGTCGTCTGCAATTGACCTGTTACTCGACCATCAGCGCAATGGGGTACTACACGACCTACTACTACATTGGTTTCCCTTCCTTCCTCGTCGTAATTATCGCTTTGTACCTCCTATTCACAGGTCCGTTTTCATTCAGCTCGGACCACAACCCTACCATTGACCCGATTGATTCCGCAGGCTCAGGCGAAGCATTCAATGTCGGCCGCTTTCTCGAAGAAACGAGTCCTTTCGTCTGGGGGTCCCTCGGAATCGGTCTTTGTATCGGCCTAAGTGTCCTCGGAGCTGGATGGTACGTCACTTCTGGCCAGACATTTATACTCCACGCCAGCGGGCTTACTGACGTGTATCGTTTCTTGCAGGGGCATTTTCTTGACTGGATCTTCGATCCTCGGTGGAGGCGTCCGAACGCCACGAATTAGTACCAAGAACTTGATTAGGTACGTCCGTGCCATGTGTGCTGTCTCTGTCGTATTCTCATCTAGCACTTCGCATTTGTACCTGTATCCGTCTAGCATCATTTTTTGTGAAGTCGTGGCCATCTACGGTGTGGTATGTCTCCAATGCATCGTCGTGATCCCGTAATGCCTTTTAATGCATCATACAGATCCTCGGCATCGTCTATTCCGCGAAGCTACAAGCCGTACCCGAGGCAGTTCTCTATACGCGCCAAAATTACTTCACAGGTGTGCTCACGCTCGCACTTTCTCCCGCTGTCATGATCTGCATACTGATATTGCCTTTTCTTCTAGGCTTTGCCCTCTTCTTTGGTGGTCTGACGGTCGGCGTATGTAACCTCTTTTGTGGTCTTTGTGTCGGTGTCGCAGGTAGCACAGCAGCCCTCGCAGACGCCGCTGATCCCACGCTGTTTGTCAAAGTCCTCGTAGTGGAGGTATTTGGAAGCGTACTGGGCTTGTTTGGTTTGATTGGTGAGTTTAGCCCGTGCCGTCGGCGCGGTGGCATAACCCTTCTTTCATGTTCAACGTACTGAGGTTCATCGACAGTGGGATTGTTGATGACGTCGAATGCGCAAGAGTTTACGGCGGGTACCTCTGTGTGGAGTACGGCTACCCCCGCAGTCGGTTCTCGTGCTGTGTACTAGACTATATCCTTGACGAAACAATCTGCATTTCATGCTTAGAACGCCATGAGTGGCACTTGAAGGTCAGCTCCGTTTCCGAAAGACCACAACAATCCTATCTCTACACCGTGTACTCTCCCCCTCCGGTCTCGAAGGGAGCGTCTGTCTAGCTAAGTCCTGCGGACGATTACTGTTACATGTGTGGGTCGTCAATCTGAGCCAGCCATATATGACACACTACTCTACAGCTCCATCACACGTGCAATCAAATGGACCCCAGTTAGCGCACTTCAGCAAGTGATAACGCTGTCATCAAGAGGTCAACATTCGAGCCATCATTGGCCAAGATTCTTGTATCATCCATCCTCCTTTCCATTTCCTCGATGTACTCTACAGCTCCGGACATCCATACCACCTCACAGCAAAGTGCATGGAGCGCCAAGTACTCGTGATTGGGAAGAGGTAGATCGGTTGTCGTGGAGAAAGTCACGAATTCAGGGAGGTTCGAGATTTCCTCTCTCACTGATTCCGTGGCGACACACACGCGGTACACGTGCGGTATACCCTATCGACCGAGATGAAGACGCACGCGAGAGAGAATGAGATGGCGAACACACGTCCGTAGGCTTGAGCCACAGGTAAAGCTCGTCAAACCACCGGTGGCAGTTGTGGTTCAACGATATAATGTTCTCGAGACGATGGATACGGTTGCCGGCCAGGTTTTTGGCAATGTCGTCATGAGTGAACGTCGACAAATATGACCACACCCCAGCAGAGTGGAAGCGCTGTAGCGCTACCGTCAATCGACGCAAGGAGGACTTTACACACACAGACGTTTTGACCATGTTCCTCGCTATGTTTGTTGACTGATTCCGGAACGATGTGCGCGGCCTCCACCCAGGTTTTCCCCCCAGGCTGTTTGATATGCTTTCGGCTAGTAATCATGCAGCGATAGTCGTCACGACGCATTGCCTGTTCGAGACGTCAGCGGAAAGCCTCGCTGAAACGCCATGAGCGCGTACCCAATTCCGAGCGGAGCGATGATCTAATTTACATTCGTTCATCGTAGCCATGGCATATTCACGGGCATCTTCGAACGATGGGCGAGACGGATCCTCGGATGGCGCTGGGGTGGATCCGCCACTGCGCTTGACTGTCGGAGCGCCAGTAAGTAAAATGAATGGATCAAACAGACAATGGAAAGGCTGTGGCTCACACACGCGGATGAAACCATTCAGATATAGTAAGGCTAGCTGCATGAACGTTGTGTGATCCTTCGCCGAGGCAATGTCCCGCTGAAGTTGTCCTTGTGCATTACCGGCAGGTGCCAAGCGCAACAAGTGGCCTAGAAGGCGAGCACAGACGATGGGCGGGGGAAGGTGCTTGATAGGTTCAACACCTGGCGCTGCAGCCTCGAGCGCGAGGCACTGATCGTATGCGGTATGATAAGCGCTTTCCGGAAAGGAATTTCCGGGGAGCGGTGTAGGGCTAATTTCTGGGTCCATGAGTTACTGTCGGTAACGAACAGAGCGCACCGCGAGGACGAGCAGTTGGCTTTGAGCCGAGGTCTGTTCTGGCCTGAGCTTAAGTTCGGGACGCTTGATCATGGTCCCTTGTAGAGCATGGATCACTTCAAAAAATTTGGATGCGCAGGGGATTGAACCCTGGACCTTATACAAATTCACTCAATTACTGAGCAAATGCAAAGCATACGCGCTACCACTGCGCTACGCACCCATGTTAGAGGGTTGTGCTTTTCGCTATATCACCTGTTGCGTCCGCATATGGAACGGCAACCAATGTAGTTGCTGCAAGCTCTGGTGGCTCATGTGGGTGGTACAATAGTGCAATAACCAGAGATCCCAGTTGGGCATCTTGTTCGCCGCGGAATCACCTTCAAGTTCTATGAGGGCACGAGAGGCTTCTCTGAGAGACAACGGGTCCTGTAATAAAGTAGAATCAAGTGAAGTCTCTTCGTCGACCTCTAAACCATCCTCCTCCTGTGCGACACTAATTTTTACGAGCGTCGAGGGCCGATGATCGTGCCCCCGCTTGCGTGCCTGCTGTGTTTGTGTATGGAAAAGATGTGGCACGTCGTACCAATACTGGATCTGTGGAGCCCACGCACCCCCTTGAGCGATGGCCTACCTATTGTGACCTCTTCAAGCCTTGGCGCTGTCCACCGACGACGCCATGGCGGAGTCGCTCCTTGCTCGGTCGAACAGTTTCAGTGAGGGTGGCTTGAGGGGTGTGCCAAATATTCCCCCAAACATAGTAACCCCCCAAACTTTCCCCCAAACCGCCCAAAGTTGAAAGGCGGGACTTGCAAGTACTCGGCTCCGACATCCCTCTGCCCGTCCGGACCGGAGGTTCTCTCTCATATAAAACATGTAACCGTATGATACCATCTGAATCGCAAGCATGCGACTCCCTTGCCTGATCGCACTCCTCCCACTCGCTATCGCCGCCTCAACCTCCCATGTCAAGGTCGACGGCCACGCCTGCACCGTGACCCCTGTCGGAGGCGGCCAAGACGACGGCCCGAACATCATCGCCGCGTTCGACGCCTGCAGATCCGGGGGCACGGTCGTTCTCGACCAGTACTATGTCGTCAACACCGTCCTCGTCATCACCGGTCTCCAGAACGTCAACATCGACTTCAGCGGTGTAGGTGAGTGTGACCCACTTGATATCCGCTCACCCTACATTTCCAAACGCGTGCCCAGTCCAATACACCCCCAATATCGCTTACTGGTCCCCAAACTCCTACTATATGGAGTACCAGAACGCGTATGTAGCCCGCACTCGTTCTCGGCCAGGTCCTCACGCCTCTTAGCACCACCTTTTGGTTTCTATCTGGAAACGGTATCCACCTCTACGGCGGAGGTACCCTCGACGCGAATGGTCAAGTCTGGTGGGACTATCCCAACAAGGTCACATCACTGTCCTCCCATCACGATCGACCGTCTCACAATTTAACAGACTGTGGGAACCGCCGGCGGTTCTTCCACCGCGTTTGCCCGACCCGTCCCTCTCACCGTGGGCAACGCCTCGAACGTTCTGATCGAAGATCTCACCCAAATAGGATCCCCCAACTGGGTCCGTCACATCCTTTCACCCACCGAACCAAATTCTCACCCCAATCATAGAACAACTTTGTCTATCAATCAACCAATGTGACTTACCGTAGAATGAACATTTCTTCCACCTCTTATTCCTCCAATCCCGCCGCGAATTCCGGTATTTCTTCTTGACATAAACTTTGATTGTCATCCTCACCTGGCCTTCAGATGGCTGGGACATCTACCGTTCCTCGTATGTCACCATCGAAGACTCGACCATTCACAACGACGACGATTGTGTTTCTTTCAAACCAAACACGACCAACACGGTCGTTCAAAAC
The DNA here is from genome assembly GCA_003313885.1 of Boletus sp. MG55. Classification (NCBI taxonomy): domain Eukaryota; kingdom Fungi; phylum Basidiomycota; class Agaricomycetes; order Boletales; family Boletaceae; genus Boletus; species Boletus sp. MG55. The sequence goes on from QGOI01005153.1 coordinate 7,773, forward strand.
CTCTACTGCAACGGGTCTCATGGTATCTCCGTCGGTAGTCTGGGTCAGGTACGTAGGGTCTCGGTTGCTTTCGATGGTCGGAGCTGACTCGTCGTTCCAGTATGCTGGCAAAACCGACATCGTTGCCAACATCTACGTAAAGAATATCTCGATGAACAATGCTCAGAACGGTGCACGAATCAAAGTGTTTGGCGGCTCACCATATCCGAACTCGACGGCTGGCGGAGGTACTGGATATGTCCAGGTCAATTGTCTTTCTCATCTCTCTGTATTTCATATCAATCGCATCCCTACCAGAACGTCACCTTTGAAGACTTTTACGTCGACAATGTCGACAACCCAATCTACTTGAATCAGGTCTGTTGTCCCAATTGCGCCCGAGCGTACATGCTGACGCTCACCCTCAGTGCTACGATACTGCAGCCGATGTCTGTGCAAAATATCCTAGCACCCTGACCATCTCCGACATCCACTGTACATACTCCCAATCTTGTCCTCTATTTGCTCATCCCCGTATGTATGCATGTGCCAGACATCAACGTCACCGGCACGTCGTCTGGCAACTCGGGCGATGTCGTCGTCGAACTGGAATGTTCGGCCGAATGCTACTGTATCACCGCTACGGGCACCCACCTGACGAGTCCCGACGGCCAGGCGGTGTATTATTGTCAAAACGTCGCCAACGAGACGACGCTCGATTTCGCGTGTACGGCGCCGCCTGCATCGTCTTCGTAGGATTGTAGATACCTCTTCGAAGTCATCGGTCTGGAATTGAGGGGTCTGTATCGTGTGGTGACTGGGTTCGAAGGAGAGTGTCTGTGAACGTGTGCGGTGAGTACCCAGAGCACGATTCGCGCGTAATAATTCAATGGACTCTGGTGGTGCAAGGGCAAGCTGCCCAGCGGGAGCGACGTGCATGACATGATGATGATGCTTGCACTAAAAAGCCCTACTGAGGGAATCTTGCGTCCCTCGCTCCACGTGGAGAACAGACCAGTGACAGGAATCGGGATGTCCAAAGGAGTTTTCTCGGAGTACGAAATTGGACGCGCTCGTCTTGAACCGAATCTCTTCACTAAGCAACGGAAAACGTTCACTGCAACAGGGCCTCAAACGGGAAACTTTTCATGTCGGTCACGATCGCTCGGTTTGGCACCCTCTGACACTCTCCGTCACTGGCAATACTGATCGCTTGATCCATCTCCGCTGTCGGTTGACAGTCAAACGCACATGTGATGATTCCGGATCCGACGTTGGTGGCGTTAACGAGGATATGAGGCTACGAGTACTGTTTCTGATGCATGCACGGAGTGTCGTGGGCCACGACGCTGCATGCATACATCAAGTCACCCAGTTCTGTCAACTGTTGTAATTCTCGCTGGGACCCAACTGTACTAGGCGGCGGCATTGCTGCCCAAGACCTTGCCTGCATTATCTCACATATGTATAGCCGTATGCACTTCATTCCGTAGTAAGTCACCCTCGCCCTTGCAGTGGCGGTAGTAAGACTCGCGTTTTGAATCTGCAGACGAAATTGGGGAGCGACCTTGCAAGGTAATCATTGCTCCTTTTTGGTTCGCCGACTGCATCCACGCTCTCCTCCCAGCAAAGGGGCACGTACGTTACTCTGTTCACAGTAAAGGCGAGGATTTGCTGCAGGATAGAAACAGTGTAACTGAATGAGCTGAAGAGGAACCCCGCTGTACTGAGAAACGTCAACGTCTAATGCACGCTGGCTATTTTCGATCGTGAAACCAGAGCATGCGACCTTTCTGGTGACGATGAAAAGGGGTGAGGGCATACTGCCATTGTCAGTAACAAGGTTAGGCATCGGTGTAAATTCCTATGTTTACGTTACCATGAACACGGACAAAAAATCATGAAGCAGACTCACCCCACATGCAAACGACTGCAAAACCGACTGTGCAGCAGATTAGTAGCATCTTTGTCTGCCTCAACAGTCGAGGAATGCATAAACCCAGTAGTTGAAGTAGTAGAGGAAGTAACCGTGTGAGCGACGACGCGAGCAACCCCAGTATGCACCATCTTCGAGCGGTCAGGGCCCCATTCCGCCTCTGAATGTATAAAGGTCAACGGGAAGATCTTCGCCGGTCGTCAGAGGTAAAAACCCATCATGTTTCCAGTAATTCTTCGAATTGGTATATGTGAATGGATGACCGTTTCGAACTCCAACGACACAAAAACAGTTACAAGATGTCCTTCCCCCGGGCCCCTAAGAGCTCAAACAACGGCAATGATGTGCGCCGCACCTGACGCATGCTCCGCCCGCCACACCGATCATGTTCGTAGCAGGCAATGTGATCGATGCAGGTGTGCGTACTTGGTACAGCCGGCTGTTAATGGAGCATAATATATTAGAAATATCTACTTTTACACCCTAGTTGCCAGGGAGTGATAGTAGAACAAATGAGTCATTTGTCGCTCGCTGAAAAGCATATCGCATTGAGACTCATACCAATATTGTGGACAACCATCGTATGCCTTGCTTGCGAAACACCATTCTAATACAAAGATGGCAACCAACGCACCTGACATCGTACTCCTCAAACAACACACGTTACGCCCACAAATTGCCAACGTGAGCAGGGTATCTCAGCCCCTTCACGTCGGCCTTTTCGATGACCTGATTCATTTCCTCTAGTTCTGCATTCGTGAACACGATATCCCCACTTGCACAGTTCTCGAGCGTGCGCTTGGGGTGTCTAGGACCACGCGATCAGAGGCTCACCACAAGCTAACAGATCACAGGTGGACAGTTGACGTACGAAGAGCCTGGAATGGGAATGACGTGTGGACCGAGCGAACTGACCCAGGCGATGCACAGCTGCGCAGCGGTCACGTTCTTTTTCTTTGCAGTGTCGTTCAAGGCATCGACGATGGCAAAGTTGTGCCTCATGGACTGACGACGAAAGGTGAGTCTCGACAGGACTCGGTACTTGATATGGAAGCCTACGTCTTGGAACCGAGGAAGATGACGGCGGAAATCCCCCTCTGGACGATGATTCAGTTTCACTGGTGCGCTGAGCATTCAAAGGCACTCGCCAGGAATATCTTCGGGTCGTTTTATTTGTCCCGTCAAGAAGCCCCTTCCGAGAGGACTGCGGAAAAAAAAGAGAGTTACGAGAACTTGCTTGAAACCTCGACGAGGACACCTACGAATAACCAGCGATCGCCACTCCAAGCTCCTTGGCAGTAGCAATAACTACCACAGTATTAGTCTGTGATCGGAAGATCAAACAAAGCTTCCCTTACCTTCTCGCGTCTGCTGCTCGTATGAAAACGGGCTAATTTCGATCTCCACGATGCTGATCGGATGAATCTACAATCCAAAGCAAATCGTGCCCAAGTAAGTTCTGCCGACGCGCCCGCCAAACGCACGCGAACCTTGTGCCCGCGACGCAAAGTCTCTGCCGAACATTCCGACATACCGATGTAGTCGAATTTGCCTTGGTCCTTGAGTTTGGCGAGCGTCGCGATCGTCTCTTCTACAGACACTTTGGGATCCACGCGTGCGCATTCGAATAAATCGAGGCGTTTCGTGCCCCCGAGTTTTTCGTTGATGAGGTCGACGCTCCTCGCCAGATTCTCGTGCCTTGGAAAAAAGCTTGGACGTTAGCGACGGGGGGTCCATACTATGGCATGCACCGTTTAACGCACGAACTGTCCGGTTCGGTTGACATGAATGTCAACCCTCCCTTTGTAATTCAAACAGGGCCTCGTCAGTATATTGCACAGAGGATGACTCGGAGAAAGCAACGAACAACGGACCTTGATCGACAAAAATGCCCTCTCCGCATAGTTGGGGTACTTGTCAAAGAACTCGGCGATCAACTCGAGGTTCGTAGTAGAGAGGTTATGCCCGTAGAATTCGCCTGTTGGAGCACGTAGCTGAGGGTGAGTGACTCTGAGACGTGTATAAAACGTCATGGATTAGTCGCCCACTCACCTCCATTGAGGACCATCTTGGCACCGGGGGGCAACGCGTCGATGCCAGCCTTGATGGCCTCGAAGCATTGGTCTTTGGGAGCAGGCTCTGGCTTCCATCTACAATGCACTGTATATAGTCCCGCAGGGTTGAGGCTATAGCATGACGCACGTCATCATCATAAGACCATGCTAAGGGGGTAGCAGGAACGAGATGAGAGCAATGGCCGCTAGCAGAAGTTGGGGGCTTACGCCGACTTTACCAACGACCACGTCAGATGCCGTCCCTCCAAGGTTAGTTGTAGCGCGAGTCATTGTCATACGACCGTTTTACAAACGGAAAATGCGAGAGGTCGAGTTGCTATACGTCAGAGCCCCTATCTCTTTCTGCACACTATCAAGCGTGGAGCTAATCGCCTTACAGTAAACCATTAGGAAAATGTATACGCAGAGACTCTTCGACATTTGACGAAAACTATATTTGCTGTGCTTCATTCAGGCCGTACCGTTGGTTGACGGAATGTACCTTGGATTAGGCCCGACTAACTCAAACGTCACCAAGTTGAACAGATGCGATGGAACTCATGATTGTCGCATGTTGCCATACAAATACCTACGAGTCCAAGAGCTCCAAGTACGCCGCACGGCACGTCGTACCGTCCCGGTCTCTAATCTTTACCAACACAGATGGTTGAGACAGTCTATCAAGAACTAGCTTAACAAACGAAGCGATGTATTCATATTGGTGACATACCTTAGGGCCTGTTTGCGTAGCGCCAAGTACTGTAAGACGGGAATTGCACCGATCGCAAAGCCCTCGCCACGTAATAGCGAGACGTCCCCGGTTGTCACATATCCAGTGATGTCCGTCTGGGAAGGCTTGATTTCCCCGAGCTAGAAACAAGACACAAACACGGAAGAATGTCACTTCGCTGCGCGTGAAGAAGCGAGGGAAATACAATACCTCGTACTCGTTTGGCTCACTCGAATCGCCCCCGTCAGCAACACCTTGACTCTGCTTCCCAAACGTCTTAATCCATTTACGTGCCTCGGGGTCGTCCATCTTGTAGATATTCGCCATGTCCGTCGGTGCACCTCTCCGTACCATCTTCGTGCGAACCATCAGGAGCGCTGATCGCATCAGATCTTCCGCAGATAATGACGCATCCAAAGGTGTCATGTGGTTCTTTGCCCGAAGCTTGTTAATTTCGCCCAGAAACTGCGCTGGCGTAATGAACACGTTGGAAAGTATTGTTGGGACTCGAGGTCCGCGCAAAAGCCAGGGCCGAACGTCAGAACTTTCCGTCCGCGCGTCAGGATCAGGGAGATTTTCCCTTTGTGTCGTTACCAACCCTTCCTCTCCTTGTCCTGTGCTGCTCGAACTCTGCGTCGCAGTCAGCTTCTCTAACCCAAGTACCACGCCCCAATCCGGGATCCAGGGGCTCCTCGTCCCCAGTTTTTCATAGTTTGGCTTCTTCGCGGGAGGAGTCCTCTCCCAACGCGCCTTTTCTTTCTCGGCACGATCGCTAGTGACAACGTCATACGCAGCGATGCTAGGGTAGTCGTTCGGGAACCCACTGACGCCAGCTTCGAAGAATTGCTTCGTGCGTTCGCGCTGGCCGGCAAATCGGGTTCCCGTATACAGAAGGGAAGAGAGGAAAGCCATACCCCAGCCTGCAGGAAACAATAATGTCCATCCATGAATACCTTGTGTGTTATCAGATTGTGACGCTGAGCTTGAGGAAGTTGGAAGACATGGTTCGACAGAATGTTGGATGAGAAGAACGGGAATTCGATCATCCTGACGGAGAGGATCAAGTGGGGTGCCTGGAACGAGGTTCTATGAATCGGTAGTGTGTACATGCAACGAAGGAAATGGAAGAGTGATACGAACCTTGGAACGCCTATCGTCGAGATCCTTCTTCTTGTACTTCGGCTTCTTCAGAGTCCCCCGCTTCTGTTCATCCCAGACCTCGCTCTTGGCGATAAGAGCTGTGGGGAAGATGAAGGCTGGGGACGGTTGGGTAAAAGGTTGTGCAACATCGGGGTAGTGAGATTTGGCGTTCTTTGGAGGGAACCTACGAAGCGCCAGGCCAGATGTCAGCATTAGACATTACACCGAATCATTAACAATACTTCAGACGTGGATCAAGAACCTTCAGCCCGATCACCATCCCACGTGGTATACTGCCAGAAGTCTGTAGATCGGTCAACGAGTCCCAAAACTGCGGGATCCACTGACATCAGAGACAAGTTAGCATGTTCAGTTCAAATTCTCAAACCTTCTTGACGTCATTCCTATCGTCACTCCCAACAGGTGAGAAAGCCCCTTTGATGACCTGGCTCGATTTGGGTCCCATAATCTCGAAAGCATTGATACACCCTCTAAGATCCGCGATCTCAATCTCTGCATGTGCCTGTGGGTCTTTCTTCTTACTCTGCTCCAGGACGTACGAAGCCGAAGTTCGCAGTGATTCGAAAACCTCTTCGAAGATAGCTGGATGACAACGGACCCAGACGACTCGTGGACCATTATTGGGTTCAGGTGATGCGCTGTCGTCCGCCTGCTTTTCCTTGCCTTTGCCTTTCCCCTTTCCTTTACCTTTCTCTTTTCCCGGCCGTGCAAGAGGTTCATGAGCGTGGGACTCAGGAGACCATGGCTGCCATATGATCGTCATAGGACCTAGTAGGGCGAGTGGATAAGTCGCGTGTTTGTACACATGAGTCTCGCAAGCACGACCACCCGTCATATAACTACTATAACGGTTAATAACGGGAAGCAAGTCAGATATCCATTACAAACCGTTTCATTCCAGAAGCTTGTGGATCGCAGCATTGTTCGAGTGCCCCTTGGAGGAGCGGTGGTGGTCCTTTGAGTTCTATCGTGGCATAATAAGACGCGTCGTGCAAGATAGACCCATGCATCGATGCGCGGTGAGACGGTCGGAAAACCTTTTCAGTAGGGGTTACAGCCTGAGGACGTCCATCAACCGATGCGTTTATGCGTTGCACAAGACATACAAGTCGATAGCCCCACATGTTCTGCATCTTGGCCCGTTTGGCATGCCAAATATGTGTCTCCAACCATGACTTGTCGCCTATAACAGGGTTCTGCGAGTTCATTATGCAAGAAGATGGAACCCAACTGAACTTACGCTGGCGTTTCAACAAAGCTTCGGTGCGAGTGATTTGGTTCGCTTTCCCTCGTTTAGGTCGACCGAGGAGGCGGCGTCGATTGGCGTCCATCTGCCGGATGATGCATATATGCGGTACCAAAGGTCAAGATGAACTTACCTCTGCCCGTGCCTTGTCTCGCAGTCGTACGGGGACGCGTCGAACATCGTGACTGGCTGCCCGACGACGAAGGTGTCGAGGCAGCGTTTGCCACGCACGATGGGTCGAACTTTCACTGAAAAACATCGTCAAAAAACTACTATTCAGGTTAGCTTGGCGTCCTACCTAGCCGTCTTCATTGCCTTTTGCATTGCATCGATCTCGTACGCACGCGCCTAGACAATTGTAGGTAACCGTGATTCTTAGAGAGTGAACTATACATACCTCCGTGAACCTCTCCACGTCTATAGAAGCTGGCAGGCCCTGCATAGCTAGATACGCCATCGACGTCGCCCTCCGGTAGAAATCAAATTAGGGAGTACGTACAGTCGAACTGGACTACCGTCTTGGAAGGGCCTGCAGAAGATGATGCCACAGCGTTCCTCTGGTTGTTTTTGGAGGTAGAACCACCGGCTGATGGTTCTTGAACTGATATTGTGCGAGCATCGACCATCTTGAGCTTCTTGCGCTCACGCGCCCTGGGTTCACCGGTGTCCTCGTTCTTTCGCTTTGGAGGCATCGTATTTTAAAAAATGCCTTCTAAATGTCAATCCGCGTCGTAAACGTTGTAGGTTGTGGTCGCGTCTCAAGCGACCCTGCACGCGACTTGTCCGGCTAACTCCGAGCCATAACACACTTGTTCTCTTCGGCGACCCACGATGGCCTCGACAATGCGTTGCCTCTCGCTCTCGCGAAGCCTCGTCCAGCCTGCAAGCACAAGGACAGGCGCGCGTACGAGACTCCTCTCCACCTCGTCCATCCTCCGCAACAACACTACGCCGTCGCCCAACCTCGGAACAGTCTCTAGCACAAAGAAACCTGTCGGCGGGTTCCGTGGCGGGTTCGGGTTTCGCATTGCTGGTCTTATGGGTCTTGTGTATACTGATACTCTCCATTCTATCGGGGGACGGGGTTGTCTGGTGTAGGATTATCGGGTTCTTGTTTGGTTTCTCTCTCGCGTCGACATACGCTGCATATTATCTCCTCGACGAATACAAGACTGCATCCGCAGCACTGCAGGCCAGCGTTGAAGAACTACAAGCAAGTACGGCCAAGGTATGGCAGCGATTGGTGCTAATGCACGGACGGTCCTCCTCATGTTCATGTTCCTGGTTCTCCCACAGGTGACCGCGCACGTGCGGAGGATCGAAGCGGTGGAAAAGGACTTGAAGGCGCTGTCCCGGAGCACCACCAGTAAAGATGACCTGTCGCGGGTTCGTGCAGAAGTGAAAAAGTTGTATGACGGTCTCCATATAGGTACGTTCTCCATAGAGGTATGGTGGACCTCCCTGAGAATTCTGTCTCACAGAATTCCTTGATCTGAGAAATCATGTGTGGGGGATGCGTAAGTACCTCTGCCGTCATCGGAGTTCCTTGCCCCCCTGAACTCTGCCTGTTAGAACAAGATTTACATGTGCTAGCTAAAAAGGAAGCGGCATCTGTCCGTGAATAGAGCATACCCTATCTACGTCGACGCTTTTTTTCATCTCGGTGCTCTTTTTGAGTGCGGCTTCGACGTGCAGGCTTTATCGATATTAGTGTCACATAGCATTTCCAGCCACTACTTGCAACTCAGCTCAGCTTCAGGCTTTGCAGGTTGCGTCCACATGCTACAGCCTAAAGCAGAACCATGATACTCGTGAATGGTGAGTGTTCCCCTATTTTCGAGGAATACAAACAAGCACTGTGTTGTCCAGACCAATTGGAGTCTCTTTTGACGCTTGTAATGTGCCCATGATGCGACCGTATCATGTCCTGGATGACAATTGTTATTCATTCTGGCGTGATCAACCCTCAATCTGAACTTTAATTCCACATAATGGTTGTCACAGAAGAATCAGGACACGAAAGGGACTGACAAGGCAAGGAAAGTGGTGAGGCGCGACATGCCTCTCATACCAACTAGCAATGAAGTAGGTCTGCCCCCAGTGCACACCCGTCATGAAGGAAGAAAAAGAAGGAAAAAAAGGCATCATCTTCAATATCGTATACAAGTGACAGTAATTTCACAAATCCGAACAAAGTTCACCGTCAGTCAGCTGACCGTTCAACTCGAACATCGACTTCCACAAGGGCTCGCTTCTCTGCACGGCCGGAAAAGGGATCAACATCGGCAATTTGGCAACGACATAGATCCTGACCTACAGACCCTGTAGCTCCCTAGACAGGGCTTTTCTCGGAGCGTTTCTCTACTTGCTTGGAGATTGAGATCAAGATTGGCGGCTGGCAGAGCGTATCAGTGATGTGAACCTATGGCGACAAAAGCGAGGCGCGCACTCTTTTGGCCTGCTCGTCGATGTGTTTGTTGCCGATCTTGAGTGTACGTTGATGTTCTATGTCAGCACATAGATGCCCACGACAGTTAAGTCTGTGGTGGAAATTACGAAGGGAATTCAGTCATGTGGTTATGTGATGCGGGAAGGCTGACTGACGCAGCAAGGAAGGAATTTGCGAACACTGGGTTTGGTGTGACGTCAAAGGGTGAGTGCCGTAATACTATCACAAAGGGATCGAGCAGAGTACTCACCTCCAGGCATGGCTATCAGCAGACCAACCCATGCAACTGGGGATGGGGCCGGATGTCACCTTGCACACGGAAAGAACTGTTAGAGAACTTACGGTTCGATTTTGTCAACCAATACTGCGACGGTGTTAGGAGGGGTATTCTCACAGAGAGGGAGATGCATACTCACGACGAGAACGACGGTAACATCAAAGAGGCTGTTGAAGGGAATCGACTCGTTTGAAACCTATATATCGATAATGTATATAACACACCTCGCCACGGAGTTTGTTTCTGCAATGAGTTAGTTACTTATGTGAACGCGCTCGATGGAGGAACACTTACCAGCTACCAAGAGGGGCAGACGGGCGATGGGCCCCATCGCACTGCGCGGACTATCAATCTAACCATATCACAGGAGGAGAGCCACGTACTCTGCCGCTTCTGTCGGGGTCTGAGATCTGAGATAAAACGCAGTCGCGATGGTGGTTGCCAGATCACAGACTAGCCCAGAGACAATTGAAAGAGGGAATATCCAACTACTGCTGAGCTGACTCTCCAGGTCGGCAGTCGCGTTCGTAAAGAATACACTCGCTGCTCCCAAAGCAGCCGTGAACGAGAAAATACAGAAAAGGAAGAATAAAAATGCCAACAGGTGATTGTTGGAGGCTTTCAGAATACGATGGGAAAAGAAACACTGATATATTCTCAGTCCACGAGAGAGGAGACGGGGAGGCTGGTGACTCACTCGCTCGAGAAACAGGATCATAGCACCGAACACACTAGAAATACCGAAAACAATACTGGCGTAATCGGGCACGGACGCGCCCTCGGCTTTTGCTTCGGCGCTTGCCCAAAGCCAAGTAGCCATACAACCGAGGTGCGAGAGTAAAAGAAGCCTAGTATTCGGATCCCGTGTTCAGAGACTAATCACTCGAGATCTGAGTTAACTTTACTGACAGAAACAGTAGTACCTGGTGGATCTCCTATCAGCTCTTCGCACTCCAGCAATCGGTCGATTTCCTGGGGACACAGACGACTCACTTGGACCTTCAAAAACCACTTATCGCCTCTGGAGTTCTTGTAGTACACGCATGACTGCACGATAACACAGCCTAACATGATGGCATCAACCAAGGCGCCAACGCCAACAGGCCCTTCCAGAGGAGCCATTGTGTCAAAAGTGAACGACTTGAAGAATTGCGGGATGCGTTAGATCGCTACGGTGGGTTTATAACGGGAGAGGCGACCGAGCAGAACTGTTAGACTATTTCATAGCTTCCCAAAAGGTGAGTGAGAAGTGCTCGAGGTTGGCAAAGCAACGACGAGGGAGCCTAACGGCAGTACATCTATGGATACGTTACCAAACTTACAAAAGCATGGTTCGTGAAATGGATCGGAGCATCAGAATTTGGCTGAACATGGACATGATTTGGTGCGCCCACCTTTATGAGTTCTTCATGTCGGAGCTTGAGAGGTATGGAATCCCAGCATGTTTTGAATGTGACTCGAATACTGCCACGATGGGCACTTAAGAGATTGCTATGCTCCCAGATGCTATTTCGGTCTTCCCGACGCGGCTGCTGCGTTGAAGTTGTGAATAGAAAAATGAATTCCAAGGAAACGACGACGAGCGGTGAGAACAAGTTGCAACGTCGCGGCTATCTAATAATCTTTCTCCTCGGACTCGCCTGCGCTCGGACCTCGTCCCGGGGCTGTTCTCCTTTCCAACCTGCAAAACAGACGAGTAATGTTATCGGCGTTGGATGACTCTCCCAATCGAGACTTCTTCGGATCGACCTGATTGGTGGACGTCCGAGTCAGGTAGCCTAAACCATTTTTATCGACCGCCAGGTTCAACGTCTGACTTGCCGAAGTTGTACTAGTACTAGGACCACACTAACGTCGCTGAACCAACATACTAACACAGAACGTGGTTGGTTAGGACCATCTCAAAGTCTGGTACTACCTCGCGATGTCACATCTTCCGCAAGAGCTCGTCTTTGCTATCCTTGAGCATGCCTACTACACACCTGAAGGATCCCCCAATCACACCTTCCTCGCCAACTGCTCGCTCGTATGCACTTCATGGTCCGTGCCAGCGCAATCACTACTCTTCCACAAGACCACCCAATTGCGATCGCACACCATATCATCGTTCCGTTCTGTGCTCATAACATCCGCAGTCCACGGGAAATCCATGGGCCATGCCGTTCGGTCCCTCGACGTATCTGTCGGGCGGTCGTTGAGCGAAAGTTGCCAACCGGAAGCTTTTGCTCAATTACTGGAGGCCTGTCCCAGATTGTATGAACTCTCTCTGAGCATTTATGGTCTGCACGAGTTCGATCAATTCACTCTCGCCAAACTCAAACATGCAGGGCAAGGCATTCGAGCGCTCAATCTCCAATCTTGTGGCGTACAATCGCCGGTGCTGTTTCAGCTACTCGGCATATGGTCGCACGTCCAGTTCTTGAAGATCGGTACGGAAATCGCTGCTTGGCCGTGGCGCCATTCTGGGGAGACACCGGTCTTGTGTCAACCGAGAAGCAACGGGGGCTCTAACGACACAGCGCAGCGGCCTCCCGCACAGGCTTCGTTATACGACCTCGCACTCTCACGTATTCCCCAACCGGCAGTTCTTGCCTGGCTTCTTGGTTCCTCTGCCTCGTCACTTCATATCCTGGATCTGCGCGAAGTTCCTGGTATCGCTGCGCGGGAAACCCTGGGAGTCCATGCCCCCCATCTCCGTTCACTTCGCTTGCTCCATTTCACTCTCGATTCTGCGGCATTTCTGCGCCAATGCACGCGGCTCGAGGAATTCGTCATCTACAACATTCCCGTTATCGTCCCGCTTGCGCCAGAACTCCCTCCCTCGATCGAACATCTGTCCTTCCGAAACCCGACCTACACTTTCCGGAACACGCTGCGTCCCATTCTCGATGCCATCGAGGTCCTACCCAAACTACGTATCGTCACTTGCGATAGCAATTCAGAGGGTTTACGTCAGTTTGCGACGTTGAAGGCGAGATGCGCGGAGAGGGGCGTAGAGGTGGTGATATCGGAAGTGCCATTCTGGGTGGTAAGTCGCGTCGCTTGAGCAAGGCCAAGCGTTTGGCAGTTGAATGACTTATCACTGTTTCGCGTTAGGATGAAGATCCTGTGGCTGTTCGCCGTTTTCCACGGCGGCGCTCCGTTTCGAACTTTGGATTGATGACAACTTGACGCCGTGGTGATTAGAGGGAGTATCGCCGGATAAGCCCATCCAGAGATTTTTAATGGTTTTTTTTTAGATGGCACGCAACCAGACGCCCTTGTCCACCGTCGTGATTCCCGGGCAGCTCGCCTCTGCTCTACTATATCATGTGCACTGTGCTTCCATAAATCCAACAGTCCTTCACAAATACTCTCTGTCTTATGACCCATGATACATATTCATACCCACTTGAAACGGCTCTAGTGACATATTGACACATGACACGTGTACGTTGTATGCTATCAACTTGTACGTCTAAGAAACACGGACACTCCATTACGATGAGTGCAGATGAAAGAAGGCGAAGCTATCAAGTGTACCTGACTCGCTTAGGCAGCCTGGCCTGTGTAGGACTCATACTGACTCCACTTTCAAGTTTCGATTCGATCTGTCCTTCGTGGAGCTATCTTGAACACATTCTCATTGAGCACGGTGAGACTTGGACTCGGGTGTTGCGTCCGCAGGGCTGACCACATGCAACATCAGACCTATGTCACCGATGACCGACCCTCTTTCAGCCTCAGACTGCCGACATGGGAGACACTGGACGCATAATCCTCTCCAACAGGAGTGACAAGGTCATCGAGCAATGTGCTCAAAATTGCAAACGTCTCCGCTGGCAGGCCCGGATGGCAACGGGTTCGCGAGCGCCTGCTATTATCTGAGGGACACGCAAGACCGTATGCTGTCGCGGAAAAAATGACGCTGATGATGGCGGCAATGTCCTGGGGAGCTAAGAGCGCCGGTTTCCTGACCTGTTTTAAAAGCGGACTCGTCGGTGTCGGTTGGAGGAAGTAAACATAGGAGCGTCAAGCCCGAGTCACGATCTGCCGACGTACTACGGCGGTTGGGCATACAGGATGCCTAGGAACATGTTGGTCAATCCCGAACTGTCAGATGCCCAGTGTCTTTTTACACTGTGCGTCGTGGCCTGGAAGTTTTCTGACTGTGTATTAGCTCACCGCACACCCAGGTCAATGGATGATATTACCGTAAAGATGGAATGATACAAAGTTTAATTGATCGTCGTTGCGCGCACGACCGAGTTGCAAAAGGAATCGTGGTGGTACTTAGTATTTAATACGGACGACATCCCGCCCAATCGCAGCCAGCTTTCTTGAACTGCAGCGTGAGCAATTCTGAGCACCTTTGTCGATTAGTGATGCTTGAGATCGGATCGGGGGCTAATATGCCATGCGAGCATCGTGGTCGATGCATTTGGAACTTACCAGCATTTGAGGATGCCATTCTTCAAATTGCGCATCCGTCCTAACTTTGCTGGGGAAAGACTCCAGCTAGGGTCGAGCTCAAATGTGCGTGTCCCTTTGCCATCACAATCACCTCTGTGCGAGCCGGCGCCCACTCATTGGGTCTGATCAAACGAGGCAAGAAAGAGACGACGCAAATTCCGACGTACCATTGATGAATGGTACGTCTGCAACAGATCCCCGCTGAACCTGTGGGTCGTGACCGTTAAGAACACGCCAAAGTACGAGTCTCGAGCTCCTCTTGCAGAGCAACGTACCTGATACCCAAATATCACGACTGATTCACAACTCTCAACGTCTCGTGTACCTTGCTTCGGTGACAAAAGTTGTTTCATAGCGATTCTGACTCGGAGTGTTCAGAACGTCGATTACCAACTTTAAGTAAGTGTCGCTTGGACCCTGAATTTCCTTTTTCGCCGACCTTTCCCCCAATCACGCCTCTCGTTGCCAGTGAATGGCCTACGAAAGGTAACGTCCTGCTGAAGTGTGGAAACACTATCCGTCACACCAGAACACCCCGTCTCCGCAGCGAGGGCGTCCTAGCGAGCGACTGCAAACAGTAGCCTCCGGAGGCGGCCGAGAATATTTCGGGACAAGACGCCGGTGGGTGCCATCGGTGAATTTCAGACAACACACACGTATGATCCAGACGACCAGACTTGTCGATCATATTATCGTAAAACATCGAGGTGATCTTGTTTGTCTCGCCATCGTCCACGGCCGTGGCACATCGTCCCAATGACCGAGCGGAACCCAGCAAACTGCATCGCTGATGCGAGATGAATCACCTCGTCTGGACTCTCCTCATCTCCGACGGTCGTATGACATGCAGAGAGGTATGCGAACTAGGGGTTCTCCAATTCACACCGGATGATGTGTTGGATAGTGAAGTGTCCGTCGTGGAGAGCAAACGCAGATTCGAACCGTTGGCCGCTTCCGATTTGGCAAACCGTGGCACGCAAAGTGAACCCACTCGTTTTTGCCGAGCTCCTCGGAGACCCGGGAGATACGAGATCCTGGACCCTCGATGCGCGTGAATGTGGCGAGACCTTGGATACGTTAACCAATGGTGGCCAGTTCCGTGCCGACGGAAACAAGTTTACTCGCACCAACGGCTGTCGCTTGACTTATGGCAATGAAACGTTTCCCGTTTACAGCAGAATTCGATGGATCTTGCCGTCTAGCGAGCAGTAAGGGTAGGAGTGTAAGATGAGATATTTAGATAGCAAAGATTCCGTTGTCCCTTCCGATATGGACCGGCAGCGTGCAATAGTAGAAATGAGAATTCAGCAGTGGGGCACCACCAAATATGGGACTGAGCCTGAAGTGTCGTCTGGAGGAAATCAATGATCGGGGAGATGACCTCATCCCACAATTCCCGCAGTATGCGGCCGAGCTCCCTTGTGACATCCATCGTTCTTGCGCACAAAGTCAAAGATTGGAGTTCGAATGACAGGTCTCGAACACGAGCTTTTGTGATTCGCAGTGGGATATGAACTGGATCTCTGTCAATAAATACAACAAGCGCATCGCAGATAAACTTGCTCGCATTCACGATGATGACGGTCCGCTGCTAGCTGCGCATTGGAGATCGGAAAAGAGGGGTGGGAGGAGGAAACGAGCATGACCGGGTAACTCCCGGATATCGGTCACTACTCTTTGCATTTCGAGATTGAAACGGCACAGCCGATCATGATGATCTGGACCAGGTGAATCGATCACATTGCGAATAAGTGAGGACAGTCGAGTGAACTCGTCTGCCAGGAGGGACTAGAGATGACGTCGTCAAGCGGGGAACGGAGGCGAGTGATCTGGTTCCAAAAGACACCACATCCCTGTTCTAGCAGCTCGACCGCCATCGCAGGATAGTGGTTGCGAAGACAAGCTGAGAACGCGTCCACTGCGAGCGATGACGTGAGGTTCTTGAGGATGGGTAGATGTTGAGGTAATGATGGCAAAGTTGCGAGATGCTGAATAAGTAAGTGGAGAGAGGTTTCGTAGGCGAGGGGCGCATAGGGTGGTGGAAATATTCAGCAGCATCGACCCATGCCTTGGCAGCAAATAGGTCACATGAAGACACTATTTGTGGTACACGTGCCAACTCGGTGTAGAGGTCGAATAGGTCTTCCATGTCCTGTGTAAACCGAGCACGGAGGTATTGTGCAAGGTTGTCCAATGACTGTGATCGGTCAGGATAACCAGATGGACGGAGTTGGAGTGCATCTCGGGCGAGGACAATGGCCTCGCTGAGGTCTGTCAACTCCCCAAGTCGCTTGTACCGAGTGGCGAGACAAGTTGCAAGGTTGTTCAGGGAGACATTGAACGATATGGGTGCCCCCGTGGGCGAAGGTCGAGTACTTCTCGGTCAAGGATGATGGCCTCGTCGAAATCTGTCATTTCCCCCAGCTGCCTGTGCTGAGTAGAGAGACGAACCGGGGTGCCCTTGTAGGCGAAGGCGGAGTGCTTCTCTGTCAAAGACAATGCCCTCGTTGAGGTCCGCCATTTCCCCGAGCTGGTCATACCGAGTGGAGAGAGCAACTGCAAGGATGCCGAACGCTCTGAGTGTCCCCGTGGGCAAAGGTCAAGTGCTTCTCGGGCGTAAACAATGGACTCGTTGAGGTCTGCCATTGCCCCAAGTTCGTTGTAACGAGTAAAAAGATAACCTGCAAGGTTGTTCAAGGACATCGGACGACGTCTGTGCCCTTGAGGACAAAGGCCGAGTGCTTCTCGGCTGAGGACGATGGCCTCGTCGAGGTCTGTCATAGCCCCGAGCCGTCCATATCGAGTGGAGAGATGGAGTGCAAGGTTGTGCAAGGACGTCGAACGGTCGGGGTGCCCTCGTTGGTAAAGGACCCGCGCTTCTTGGCCGAGGATAGTGGCTTGGTCAAGGTCTGTCGTTGCCCCGAGTTGCTGGTACCAAGTGCAAAGAAGCCCTGCAAGGTTGTTCAAGGACCGCGAACGAGATGGGTGTCCTTTTGGGGAAAGGTCGAGTGCTTCTTAGGTGAGGACAATGGCCTCGTCGACGTCTGCCATTCCCCTGAGGTGATTGTACCAAGTGAAGAGACCCTGTGCAAGGTTGGTTAAGGACATAGAACGATCAGGGTATCCTAGTGGGCGGAGATCGAGTGCTTCTTGGTGGAGAACAATGGCTTCCTCGATGTCTGCCATATCCCCGAGCTGGTCGTACCGGGTGGAGAGATAACATGCAAGGTTGTTCAAAGACAGCGGACGACTTGTGTGCTCTCGTGGGCAAAGGTCGAGTGCTTCTCGGCCAAAGACAATGGCCTCTTTAAGGTCCGTCATCGCCCCGAGATGGTTGTAATGATGGCAGAGATGAACTGCAAGGAGACCAATCGCTTGGGGTGACCGGGTGGGCAAAGTTCCAGTGGTTGACGATGGAGGACAACCGTTTGGTCGATGTAATCGGTCCCGCCTCCTTGCTCGAACATCATGGGTTCTGCCCGTGAATACAACTATTCAACTTGGTTCGCACATCATTTCACTACCCTCCAGGCCGATGAAAAGCAACAAGTACCTTCTGAGTCCATCCTGAACGAACCCGCCAGTGGTTCAACACGGAGATTCGGGACTCAGAGTCACTGGCACCGGAATATCGTGGAGGCGGACCAAAAAAGCGTTGATACACAAAATCTACACCACGTGTACTCTCTTGGGAGAGCACCTACTAGTACTAATCAATCCCGGGCAGCGACTGCCACTGCAGATTTGAAAGAAAAAACCTTGCTGTGGGCGATTCCGTGCCAGTGACATTTGGTATGTAATGACGTTTGACTCATTTTACTAGCAAGACGTATGTAAATAATTTGTGTGAAGTTGTTTTTCCATTCCCCACTTTTCTGAAACCAGTTCTTCAGCAGCCATGCCATAGGAATCCTGGGCCGCTATCTGAGTAAGTAGGTGACTCTATCGATAAAAGCTCGTCAAAGTGGTGCTGGGTGCCCTAATAACCCCGACTCGGACTCGGAAGCGCTCCTGCCCGGTCTCAGTGATCCAGGCTACCGGTATCGTCCAACAGTCGTTTGGATGACCCCAATTCCAGACAAACGTTGGCATTCTTCACTCTGGAATACTCCACTTAGGGTGTTATAGTTCCGTCCGCGCCCAAATGCCCATCGTCTTCGAACACCCCACCAGTCCATGGACTCTTGGTATTTGGCTGACCACCAAACCCTTAGTTTCATTCATGTACGCGGCAATCGTCTCACAATGGGATGACGCTTAACGAAGCGTCAGGAATTTCAGGGCTCATCAATGGACCTGTGGACCTTCCAACGTCCGGCCGGTCTAGAATGTTTGTCCAATGATTAGCTGACCCTCATTGATCTCTCTGTGCCAAGTCGGAGGTGCACGGTCGACGGTCGAGTCTTGGGAAAGCGAAAGCTGGCTGTCGCCTCGCAGGTTGTTTCTTATTCACTGGCTTTTACGCACCCGATCGATGCGTTCCTCTGGGCTCCAGCCGTGCATACAACCGTAATAGCCCCTCAAAATTTATCGTTGCCAACCATGCTGTCAAATCATCTAGTCGAATGTAGACGCTGCGTTTAGCTTCCGCAGCCACGGTCGTACTAGCAATCACCGCGTCCACAACTCGAAATGTCTAAGTTGGGTGGGGCGTTACGATGGGAGCATGGCTGGGGATGCACATCCTCTGGCCTACTTGCCGAAGCCGTCCGACCATTCCTTTTCACTATCAAGGACTTTTCACGAACCATCACCGGCACCCTCAACCAAGGGGCACAACTGTGCCACGGCGGTTGGACCACTGCCACTCACATGGGATAGGTATCAAACGAACCCACAAATGGACACTTTCTTTATACGCAAGCCAAGGCAAAGAAAGACACGAGTCTCGTCAGGGCACCACTGAGTGCATGTGGATTCGCCAGAACAACGGCAACACCACGCATTTTGCACACGGGGTCACTGGCAGGGCTAACGACACGCGCCGGCATTGCTCCGATCTCTGTATCCACGATTTGAGAATGGCAGTGATCGCTATTCCTGAATCATGGATATCGCTCTTGTTTATTTTTTCGGATAAGTCGATGATTGGATGCGGCGTGCTGATGATCTCGCTGTGCTGATGCATGATGACATTTCTAGATAAATCTTTGAAAGGTATTCCGTTAATCCTGCTCGAAGCTGTGTGATGATACACTGATCTCGAGGCCCACAAGGATGGGGTCGGCCGGGCTAATTAGCACATGGGGTGGATATTGATGCTCGAACGCTACCCAGTGGACGGTGAATCATTGATTGTCTTCATTCTTAGGAATCGACCGATCAGTGCTATAACACACGAATCGCGTGCATATGGCCCCCCCTGATCTAGATCGAGAAGATGGCGTGTGCATATAGGACGCACTACGGGTAGATTCGAACACACTGTTATGTTCGTGACTGACCTGTAAACTCTATGAATCCTCGTGGGTACGTGACCAACGTTGAACTTGTCGCAGAGACGACGTGTAGCACGTTCCTCTGGTCTAGATGGGACAGAGCCCGGCGTCCGGGAAAGCAATCCAAATTCAAATACGAGACGAACACCCAATCGCGATCGGAACGCTCATCGTGCGC
>QGOI01005181.1:0-17631 GCA_003313885.1 Boletus sp. MG55
GTCAAGACGCAGTTGCTTTGCGGTGGAAGTTGGAAATTGGTACCTGCACCCACGGGCAGGGCGAAGATGATCGATGACCAACCAAACACTCGCAATCGATCACGGTTGTACGAAAGAGTGCATAACGGAATGTACAGTAATACAAAGGTAACGGGATGATATCAGTGAAGATCATAAGCTAAAGATGCGGAATAAAGTCTGTCCAGGAGACGGTCTCGTAAGCAGAGCAAGGTAGCGCACGAAGGCTGGCAAGCATCAATCCCACAAGGAGTGCCCGGGATACAACACCTGCCACGATTGCACAAATCTCGATTGCGTCAACAATGAACTCGGTGCGCCCCTGGTACAGCCCGGCACTTGTCAATTTGAATTCTAAGCCAAGCACGATGATGAGGCCTAGTGGACTTGCTGTCAAAACGAGTGATGCAACATGCCATATCATCTTCTCTGCCTCCGTCGGGAATGCAAAGTTCCAGGCGATCAGATGCAATGCTCCCAGAATAAACCACGTGGAAAAAAGTGCAACACCCTCCGAGACTCCATCCGGAATCATAGCCGTTAGCTTGTCCCTTTTCTTGAGATCGTTCAGTTATCAGCGTAAAAAAGACTCGAGAATACGAACGTCTCTACCCAGCAAGCAGGTCGTCAATATGGACAAACAGCCGGGTTCCGATTTCCACGCATTTGACCTGATTTAGTCAGCTTAGTATGGTTCCTGCTATGTTGAATAATAAAACACACATACAATTCCGTTCGAGGATACTCTTTTGCCTCCGCAGTCCAGATGAAAAGATGGGGACATTCGGGCCGGAGTGGCTTGTCCCACCAAAAGAAAAGATATATCATGGCAAGTACAGCCATGCAAGCCGTGTCAAGTTCGACCAAAGTGACCGCAAGACCCCTCGAACCACGAACGGCAGCCTGCAGCATGAACCAGAGCAGTTGAAGGGCGAAGATCACCTTTCCCACCCAATCAGATTTGCTCTTGTCCTGGATATCCTTCTCCGTAATAAGCGGGTTTGCAATTTTCCCCGCCTCGCAAAGCTGTAGGAATTCGTCTGAATCAATGGTTCTCGAACTACCGCTCTCATCACGGTAAACAAAACCACGCCTTTCTGCAAAATAGCTGTGTGTCATCGACCACTCATACCCCTTTCCTGACAATTCATCCCGAGACATTTTAGATGCATCAGATAGGCATATACGACAGGAGAAAGCATACCACGAAGTTCTCTCACTTTGCGATGAGCATCGCACCATTCAATACTGGCCCTTAAAACCACCATTTCCGGGGAGAAAAAGGACATGAGGATGAAAAGCACTCGGTTCCATAAGGTCCTATACCACTTTCGTCCAGGTTTCGGAATGTCGGGATGGAGTGCATGCCACACGCATATCACCAGGGTCAGCCCGCAGGCCCCTAATATACTCCAGACACTGCGAGTGGTCCCATCGATTGGCGGACAACTGGGGCTCCCTTGAACGAGGTGAGCAAGGCAGAGAATGATGAACAGCGGATGAATCATGGCGAGATGGAGGTCAGCGACGTGAAATACGGTCAATTGCAAGGCTGATGCCGGGCAACTTAAGAGTCGCGCTCGCTCTACATGCGAAATGGGCGTTCTCCACTTATCGATCAATCAGCCGCCAGCCGTATTGTTCTACCAGTGTGAGCGCTTCGATGTTTCGGACCTCGCTTTCCACCAGGGTCTTGCTGTGACAACGTAATATGGGGGCTGCAATGTGGACAGAATTGCCGATATCATCGTGGGTGGAGCTTTAGGATTCGTCGACATTTTCTGCTGAACTATGTCTGGGCTTCGGGGTGGCTCCCTGGACACGATAAAGCACCACACCGATGAGATGCGGAACGAAGGTTGCATCCCCATCGGACCTGTGCCTGTGGGCAGTATGCCAGTGGTGACAGAGGACTGACTCAGGCCCACGGCGTGTGCCCTGGTGGTGGCGTTCCTCCTCTCTCAGGCTCACGGCGCCCATATCTTGTCGGTTACCACTTATGGCGGTCGCATGCCGGCATCGCCTGCATGGTGCCTGGCCAACTTGCGGAGTCTAGGGACCTACTAGAGGTGCGTTGGAGGGGTTTCGAGCCCGCGAAAGCTCTCGTCAGGGGGCTATCGCTACCCCGACCGCCACCCTTCCTGGAAGGACCGTTTGGGTGAACTGTCAATACCACTCACTTACCAAACAGAGGAAGTTGGCATGAGCAGTGACAGCGATACTGTGCTGGCAGCGACCCTCTGCGAGAGTGGTTGCGATGTAACGATAGCGGCACAAATTGTGAATCGGTATTGGCAAAAAGGGAATACAATGCTGTGCTGGAACCGGGGGAGTGATCGAAGCGGGCTATATAAGTAGGGAGCCCCGCATCGGCATCTGTACCTTTCTGTGGTGTCGATGTGTGTGGAGGGGCGCGCGAGGTGGGTTTCAAGTTGAGAAGAGGACGATGATAACATCGCAGGAGTACTACTTTATCCTGTGGAGCTCGATGACGCGTTCCAAGTGCCAGTATGCGATCTCATCGAGCGAGGTAGGGCAGGGATCGGTGCGAGTGCATGAGGAACACATGGGTAGATGAAAACGAACTTGGGACGCGCGCCCGACGGAGCAATTCTATTGACTCGAGCATGCAAAGGTCAACTTTGTCAAGACACGGCGGTTGCTTTACGGAGGAAGTCGGAAATTGGTGCCTGCACTCAGGCCTCCTACGTGCAGGGGGAAAGCAACGGGGAAAAGGGTGAGGGTGATCAACCATACATATCATCGATCACGATTGTACGAAAGAGAGTACTACATAACGGAATGTATATGTGCTGAGTGCAACGGGATGATATCGATGAAGACCATAAGCTAAAGATGCGGAATATAGTCTGTCCAGGAGACGGTCTGGTGAGCAGAGCAAGGTAGCGCACGAAGGCTGGCAAGCATCAACCCCACAAGGAGTGCCCGGGATACAGCACCTGCCACAACTGCACAAAACCCGAATGCGTCAACAACTTTGAACCCGGTGCGCCCCTGGCGCAACCCGGCACTTTGCAATATGAATCCTAAGCCAACCCCAACGATGACGCCTATTGGAGTTCCCGTCAAAACGAGTGATGCAACATGCCACATCATCTTCTCTGCCTCCGTCGGGAATGCAAAGTTCCAGGCGATCAGATGTAATGCTCCAAGAAGAAACCATGTGGAAGAAAGTGCAACAGTCCTGACATTCGCTGTCGCAACCATACCCATTAGTTTATCCCTTTGCTTGAGATTGTTTAGTTATCAGTATAAAAAAGGGTTTAGAATACGAACATCTCTATCCACTGGCAGCAAGTGGGTCTTTAACATGGACCAACAACCATATTCCGGCTTCCACGCATTTGACCTGATTTAGTCAGGACTCAGCTTACTCTCCTGCTATGTTGAATAATAAAACACACATACAATTCTGTTCGAGGATACACTGTTGCTTCCGCAGTCCAAACGAAAAGATGTGGACATTTAGGCCGGAGTGGCTTGTGCCACCAAAATAAAAGATATACCAGCGCGAGTAAAGCCATGCAAACCGTATCAAGTTCGACCAGCGTGATCGCGAGACCCTTCGAACCGCGAACAGTAACCTGCAGCATGAACCAGAGCAGTTGAATGGCGAAGATCGCCTTTCCCACCCAATCTGATTTGCTTCTGTCCTTGATATCCTTCTCCGTAATGAGCGGATTTGCAATTGTCCCCGCCTCGCAAAGCTGTAGGAATCTGTCTGAATTAATCGTGCTGAAACCACCTTTTTCGTCACGATAAACAAAACCACGCCTTTCTGCAAAATAGCTGTGTGTCATCGACCATTCGTACCCCTTTCCTGACAATTCGTCCAGAGACTTTTTAGATGCGCCAAATAGGCGTATACGGCAGGATCCGAGAAAACATACCGTGAAACTCTCTGACTTTGCGATGAGCCTCACTCCATTCAAAACTGGCCCTTGCAACTACCATTTCCGGTGCGAAAAAAGACAAGAGGATGAAGAGCACTCGGTTCCACAAGGTCCTGTACCACTTTCGTCCAGGTTTCGGAATGTCGGGATGGAGTGCATGCCACACGCATATCACCAGGGTCAGCCCGCAGGTCCCCAATATACCCCAGACACTGCGAGTGGTTCCATCGGTCGGCGGGCAAATGGTACCGGTCGTATTGGTGGGGCTCGCTTGGACGAGGTGAGCAAGACAGAGAATAACGAAAAGTGGATGAACCATGGCGAGATGGAGGTCGGCGGTGTGAGTTATGGTCGATTGCAGGGCTAATGTGGGCTTCTTAAGAGTCGCGTTCGCTCTACATGCGAAATGGACGCTGTCCAGTGTCCACTTATCGATCGATCAGCCACCCGTCGTATGGTTCCCGTGAGTGCTTCCATGTTTCGGACCTCGCTTTCCACCAGGGTCTTACTGTGGCAGCGTAAGGGGTTGCAATGTGCACATAATTACCGATATCGTCGTGGGTCGAGCTTTAGGATCTGTCGACATTTATTCCTGCTGATCCTCACCTCTATTCAAGTGAAAGCCCACATAAGGGTCTAGGGTGGACTCCCTGCCAGATGGTAGACGTTCACCATCCATGTAGTTTGTGTTCTGTTCCACTGCCAGTGATGTCGCCTACGTTGACACGAGGGTCTTGTGCTTCGTACAGTACAGAAGCAAATTCGACGCAAGGATTTAACCCCGCGTGCTTGGCACGAACCGTGATGTAATGCGGTGAAACAATGTCTCCCTTCCATCCTGAGCATACTGCAGCTCTACGGACACAATGCCAGTACGGGACAGGTCGGTCTCCATAATTTTTATACCTGAGATTTCATGAAAAAGCAGCTTCAGAGTCGAGCGAAAACAAACGCCGTCACTGGAAAGCACGTCGTTTACGAGGTGTGTCAAGGGGATGATTGTCGCATCGTTCTCGCCGTCTGGGCGTCTGGACTTGGTACGCGGACATTGATTTCACGTGGTCCATTCCCGACTACGCTCACCTCGCTGTTCGACAAGGGCGATCGTCTCGCTCTCCATGGGTGGGCCAGATGTGGTCTTGCCTTGCCGGTGGTTGAGTGTCGGAAGGCAAAACAAGGACGGGGATGAGGGTGGACGGGTGTACATCGCACTGACGGACGCGAGGCTCAAGGAAAGGATGCGATCGTATGCGTGTCGTCTTTCTCGGTGCCCCGTGGATGCTATGTTGAACATGCGTGATGCGGAAATGACATTCATCACGTTCATAGCATCATGAGCAAGTATGATACTAATGGGACACCCCGAATCCGTCTTTCCCTCCCTCTGAACCAAAAGCACTCGACGATGTAGATAGACCATTAGATCGAGATGAGATAGCTCAAGCACGAAACTCCAGTCGAAGTTCAAAATTTCAAATCCGAACCATCCAGGCCCTCCCTCACCCCGTTTTCAACAACACCAATGCACCCTCGATAGCCCACACTCCGAGCCTTGCCCACCGTGTGTCCGTCCGTTGCATGTACGCCAAGACGTCCTCTGGCGTTGGCTCCTTTCCCGTCGTGCCTGCTCTACTGTTCACACCCACACCACCAATTCCATCATCACGACTGCCGTGTCCACCCGAACGCCCACGACGCACCGCACCCAATGCTTCCCGCACATACCCAGCCAAAAAATGCGGCGTGGCCGGAACATACGCTTCTTCGTCCATGAGTGGATCTGAGAGGTACGCTGGGTCCGCATCTGCATCGACGACGTCACGTTCATAACTCTCGTGATCGTGCCTACTCCCAGAGGGCCGTCGAGGCGCATGATAGTGCGAGTAGAGCGGGGCAGACGCGGACGACGTGTACAACACCGAGACAGACGCGCATGAATCAATGGATGCATACGTGTGCGAGAGGTCCGCAACGGTGCTCAGCGTGTCGTCTTCGCGCTTCCATAGCCTGCTCCCATCTCGAGACCGATCCCCCTCGAGGACAGGCGGTGGTGGCACTGGCAACGGCCGCACGTCCCCATCCCAAAGCACGATGCTTCCTTCTTCGTACAACTTGACCACTGCCCACGAAAATAGTCGCTTAATCTTTTTGCGTGGTAGGTCTGCCGCTGCCCCAGTCCCGGTCCGGGGTGTAAATTTGTTCACCTCTCCACGCCCATTCGGTCTTCTCAAGGACGCCAGCGCCGACGACGTGGTACGAGCATTCCCTCGTTCCTTTTCTCGATCGGCCTTGTCTCTTTTTCGCGCCTCGGCACGAACGACCCGCGCAGCCAGCAACGCCAGCTCGGGTACACGTCGGAGATGTGAGAGCGTGAAACCCAGCTTTGGTCCGTCCTCGTCCTCGTCATCAGTTTCATTGACACTGGCTCGCGTCTGGCCTGCGTTGGGGGGACGTGGTGTCGGTTCATCGCCCTCATCCTCGTCTCGCGCACGTTTTGTCGGTGTCATGGCGCCTCCACATGTGCTCCCCGAGGGAGAGGAGCAGGAAATAAGGAAAGGTGGTGGGGCATTGTCCATGTAGTGCTTGACATACAGTCGAAACGTGTTCGCAGTGAGGTCGCGCGTGTGTAGACGCGATGGATGCCGCAGTTTGGGTTTCCGTGGTACCTAGTAATGGAAAGGAAAAACGCCATAAAAGCATACATGTCAACGAACTAGGTGGGATGGCGTTTGGCCATGACTCACCTCATGTACTTTGACGGGACTGGATGGTTTGCATGGACTAGAAGGCGTCGAGGACGCAATAGACGACGCCGTAGGCGAGGATGGGACGTGTGAGTGCCCGTGATAGATGGATTGGATGTGTGCTGGTATGGGTGGAAGTTGATTTCGATTCTGAAGCGGCAGTGGCATAGGTGGCGGCGCGGGGAGGGTATACGACGAGCTGCTGATACCCGGATTCAATGAAGGCGAGGTACTGGAGAATATGCTCGCATCTGCATCCGCACTTGCGGGTGGTGTCGACGTATCTAGTGGAGGGGCGCGCGATGCAGGCTTGGTAGGCGGGACGAAAGGAACAGCCTGGGAGTACTTTATCTTGTGGAGCTCGATGACACGTTCCAAGTGTGCGATCTCGTCGAGCGAAGAAGGGCAGGGGTCTGCATCGTGCATACACGTGAGTTGAGCGGACGGAAAAACGAAAGGAGAAAGGAGAACACACCGATCGTATCGGCGTATATCTGCTTCGACTGGTAATGTCGCACGACTCTACCGACGACGCGAACTGGGTAGCCGTGTTCCGTGATCGGGGGCGGTGGTTGCATCGACTCGAGCGTGCCGGGTTTCGCCTTGCCGAGACGCGCTTTCTTCGGTGAGGGAGGTTGAGGTTTTGTATTTGCACCCGGCCGTGCCGTGGATTGAGCGGAAGGTAGTGCATGTGCGGGGAAGGTAGGGTGAGGATGACGAAGCACGCAATCGATCACGGCTGTGCCATCGTCGACTGGTCATGTCGTCAGGATTCATACGGCGAACGTGGATGGAACTGACTGGTGTAGATGGCACGCTTATCGTATACTTGAACGGCGACGACCATGCCAACGAGAAGAACTGTCCGACAAGGCGTATATCCGAGCCAGAAAAAGTCGGCGTCTGGTTCGGTGTAGAGTGAGCTGCAAAGAAGAGGAATGCAGAGACGGACCTCTGCCGGTGTGTTTTCGCATGTCGAGAACGTCGCGTACAAAGCAGGGTGCGACGGCCTCTTTGGTGAGCGTCCACTGCCAGATTTGCTGGTCCATGAGGAGGAGGAAAGCGGGACGTGTTAAACGCGTGACACAATTGAATCACGTGAGTGTTACATTCATAGTCACGTGAATACCCCTATCATAGACGACGACGACGACGACGATGCCGCTCACCGACCACCTCGGCTCGCTGTCCACGGCGACCCCCTACACCGCCGCCGTCTCCCACCCGTTCCTCGCCGCCGCGGCCTCCTTGTCCCTCCCCACTTCCCGTCTCGCCCTCTACCTCTCCCAAGACCGCATCTACGCCGCACAAGCCTATCCCTGCTTCATCGCCCAACTCATCACCAAGATCCCACTCGACGACACCAGCCCTGCCTCGCTCGCAACTCGTACACTCACCCTCCTCGTCGGATGCCTCACTAACATCGTCCGCGAAGTCGCCTTTTTCGACACCACCGCCCGCACGTACAATCTCCCCCTCAACCATGGCTACTGGCGCGAACGCAAGCCCACGCGGGACTACACCGCCGAGATGGCGAGGATCGGCGCGTTCGCGTCGCTCGAGGACGGTCTCGTGTTTTTATGGGCAATGGAAAAGGTGCGCACCATCGATCATGGCATTATTGCTTACTGGAATCAATGCCAGGTCTACTTGGACGCGTGGTCCGCCGTCTACACTGCCCTTCCACAGCCGTCCACGTCACAATCACAAGCTAACCTCACAACCAAGGCAATCAGAGACCTCTCTTACAGCTGGTCCAGCGCCAACCCCGACTTTGTGAAATTCGTACAAGAGATTGGTGATCTCGTGGATGCCTACTTTGGCCCCGTTATGCAAGGTCAATCGTTGGCTGGACGGAGCGCACAAGAAGCACTAGCTCGTGCAGAGGTGATATGGGCGCGTGTCATTGAGCTCGAAGCAGAGTTTTGGCCCAACGAAGGCGAAGAAGACACGTGTGTCTGCAAGTAAAAGAAAAATTAAAGGTATACTGGGAAATCCCGCGCCTGTAATTAATTTCTAGCTTTACGAACATGAAAAGACACCATGGTGAATGGCTTGCAAACAATTGAGTTGGCGTCCGGCTCAGCTGTTGCATGATTACAGGGGTGTTGTGCCACCCCGCAATCTCAAAGTCAAGCTCACTAGATAAAATGCACGACGCAGACATCTTTACGCTTGCCATCTGATGAGTATGTTCAACGTTACTTTCGAATGCTGGTTGGCCAGTGCCATGACGTTTCATCGTTTCGTCTCTGCCAGCACTCGGACCTATCGACCCAGAACTGCAGATTCGTTCACTCTGCTTACAAAAAAACACAGTCATCACTCTTTAAGCTTTACCCGGCATCATCACGATACATTCGTGCCATCGACTTCCGTGAGTGTTCACGTTAACTGCCGAAGTGACGAGGGTGTCATCGATGGACACCTCTAAAGCGTCAACCCCATCCGCGACTCCCTTGTCGATCCCACAAGTGGAGCAACAAACATCCGGCTTCCAGATCAATCAATCGAGGGACAGGGTGCCACATAGCCTCAATGCCCGCTTCTGCCGGGCTGGTGACACTTCTTACACGTGTCCCTCTAGCAGCTGTAGTAGGTTTCATCACCCACGACAGAAATTCAAATGCAATGTCCGGTGGCAGCCTCTGAATCGTAGACGGGCTGGGTCCCAGACTACAGGCACCATGCAAGTGGGCAACTTGAAGGTGAGCCGACATGTGACCCGGACTCAGAGGTGGATCACGATTGGGGTGGGATGGGAGAGAGGAGCCTGGGACACCTGGAGCTGCATCCTGAACCCCACAGGTGTGGGACTTTGTTCATGCCAGGGAGCTGTCGCTCAACCCAGGACTCAGTATAGTGTACGTGATTCCTTGATTTCTCTCAAACGATGACTACGTGTACATACATACGATGGCAAATTCGCACCTAAAAGAAAATGGGGTTGCGTTAAGCAATGCTAGCAGCAATCAACTTCTCCAACTGTTCGGTGTCCATCTCTGGAAACCTGGGCACGATCCTGCACTTGAACGGCAGAGGATGCCTGCGGAGACAATCAGCACCATGTCCGAGACCAATAGACTCGGATAGATGTCTCAAGCTGTCGGTCATCACTCACACAGCGAGCCCACTCGAGAATTTCGGTTCGATGGAAACTTCTACCCCATTCTCGTCCAGCGGTTTCAATATCTTGAACACGGCCAACACCCTGACGATCACCGCCCACACAGACGTGTCTGCAAAGTATCTCCCGGGACATATGCGTCGACCGAATCCAAACGTAATATGTTCAACGTCATTGGGTTTGAGGGAACCGTCATCATTGAGGAATCGTTCAGGGACAAATGCGTGCGGGTTAGGGTACCTGGATTCGTCGTGTGCCATCGACCTAGAGGAACAGGCCGTTAAGACTTATTTCAAAAGAATGCGGAACACACTGACCACAAGTTCGCTAAAAGGATAGCACCTGAAAGTGGTATCAATAGTTGTTCGGCCACTCAAGGAGATCACCAATTATTCACCCTTTGGGATGTGGAACCCTTCATATACGTCGTCGTCCACAGCAGCGTGGGGAATCGCTGCATGGGTCAGGAAGATTGACAACAAGAGCTAACCAAGAGGGAAAATCACGCACACAGAGGAACGACGGGACTATATCTGAGCGTCTCCCGAAAAATAGCATCTACGAAGGGTAACAAAGGTCGATCCTCAATTGCAGGCAACCTTGTCTTGCCGACAACAGCGTCAATTTGTGCTTGCGCCTCTTCCTGCGCACCTGGGTTCAACATTATCATCAGGAAGAAGGTCATCAGGACCGAGTGGGACTGTTTTATACTGTTGGTAATAATGATTGTCATGAAGATATTGTGTCACGTACGGTCTCTGATGCACCTAACGGGTTGAATAACATGAATGAGTAAAGCCTGAGGATTTCAGGAGGCATCTGAGCAGCGTACCCAAAAACGCGGTCCCAGCTGCCTCCTTGAGCGTTTTCATCCACGATTCTTCGGGTGAACTTCCTTTCTCTTCCATATGCCGCAGTAAATCCTGCACCATACACGGTGCGGCGCTACCACTGGGCTATCACAGGTGATTACTCAATCTGCGCACGAGACAAGCGATCGAAATGACCTTTGCTACTCTCTGAAGAGAGTACTCAAACGGCCGTTCAAGATACTCCTTCGTATACGCGCGTGCCATCGCCATCGTTCTCTTAAATGTCATACCGGGAAACCAGGACGGGAGATGGAGCACTGCCAACAGATTTATCGTGGGATCAAACATGGGCAGGAAATGTGAATTAACTCACAAAATGGAAAGGCGCCAACCATGATCGCAACGTCAGGACGCACAGCAGGTACAATAACGGTCAAAAGGTTTGCGGCGATGTCGACGATGTCGTCCTTTCGAGATGGTGGATCATAGTCATACGTACTGTTCAGAATGACCGACGCCGTGTATCTTGAGAGTTGAGTTGGGCCTATCAGTCTGTCACCGCATTCACATTCACTCTAATACACTTACTCGAACACATGATCATCGAGTTCGTCGGGAGTACCGAACAGCCGTCGGAGCAGATGACATGCCTTGCGATGTTGCAAGGGCAGGAATCTTGGTGCTGCGTCGAGCCGAAACGTTTGGTGAAAAAACCGCCTGTGCAGTCGCCATCGATCGCCATAAGGCAACATAACAGTGTTGAAACCCAGTCCATACCTTGAATAGTGGATTGAGTTCAGCAGTGTGATGAGAAAGGAGGATCCAACATTTCGTTGGCGATGAGGTAGGGACGGTCCGAATAATTCCTAGACCGTGCCTCGAGCAAGTCCTTCGCAATCTTCTCCGAATTGATAATGATAATATCCTTTCCCAACAGTCTGGAATAAACCATGTCGCCTGCATGGATGAAGGCCTGGGTGGATGACTTAGAGCTGAATATGTTGCAACGTACCGTATGTTCTTGCCCACTCGGCATATGTCATCCATGGGGCACTTGCATTAATTCCGATAACATTCCCGATCCATGGTAACCTAGGAGGTCCAGGGGGCAATGGGTAAGAATTTCGACTTGCGAAAGCTTGTCGTGCGATACATAGCACCACGGCGCCGCCAAGAACTAAGGTACCTGTGGTCATCCAGTCAGACATTGCGTAGCGGGTGACAACGATGGCAGACCCACGGATAAGTTCGTTGCATTTATAGTGTATCAATACATCGGTGTGAGAACTTTGTGGTGCACAAAGAGGACTTTCTTCTGGCCTACAACTAGTAGATAAGCTCATCTAGTTGGAGCCTATTTCGGGTGCTTGAAGGCACTCGGCAGCGGCATCAAGGACTATATTAGACCGTAGCCAAGGGACAGACAAGATTAGTACAATATGCAAGACGGTTAATCGAACCCGCTACGAGAAAAGATAACAGAATCTTCCCATCACTCACTTGAGCTGAGGTATGTATAAACAAGATTTTAGTTGAAACTGTTAGGCACTGCAGCAAGGTCTAGACACTGCGTGAGTTGACTTCGAACTTGATTGAACGAGAGGACCTGCCCGGTATTCCAAACTTAATTCGTTGTATTGAACCCAACCTGACCACTGATGAGAAGTCCCTGAATGATAGATGCGATTATGCAAACAGGTTTTTCAGGCTCATTACTACCTAGAAGAACTTGCAGGGGCGACACCAAGGCGACACTGCATGTTCTTGGTATGAATTGCTGCTAAAATGGGTCTGAAGGACAGGGTGTTAGATACATTGTAACACACACACAACTATACCAGCTGTGACCGTTCCCTGAACAGCACGAGATTTGCAGCCTGGCAATGTGAGTATTGCGAATGCATCCTCGGATCCTGCAAATACATTGACGAAAGACGTCCCACTGGCACGGTATAGCATGCTGTAGCCCAGCGGCGACATCGACTAACCATGCTGCCAAAAGAAGCGGATGAAATTCAATGGCTGTCCGTAGTAATGGCGGGGCGTTCACCCTTCAGCAAGCGCCGGACTCCGGCTTTCGGCGACAAGATTGGCCATCGTTCGACGGTCGTGGTACTAGGTACTGGCGGTCCAGTCGCCGCGTCCAGAAACCAGGTCGCGTCGAGGGAAATACCGCAGCTATTCATGGATTCCTTTCCACCTCGATCGCATTTCTGTGGGTCTTTGTCTCCCATACGCGTACCCCCATCCCGTTCCACAAACGTTAATATTCATGTGTGATCTCTTGACGTGGCCGTGCAATAAACCATGGCCGTCTCGTTCAACGTTTTCTCTTCCACTGGCGCCGCTTGTCCATCTGCGACGCGCCAGTATTGAATTCCACGCTAACTCTAGCCCAACACAGACGTTCTAAGAGGGCCGAAGCAAACGCGTGCACAGCGTCAGCGACACCCACGCGCGCGTCGATCATGGTATACATGCACTTACTGAAAAAGGTCACGATTGTGCCATTGCACAAGCGGAGAGAGTGCATATTTACAGCGCCTACCTATCTTTGGCGACATGTCAAGTACTGTAGTTTATCTGGTCATGTCAGCAAGCAAGTGACTGAGGACCGCGGTAAGGACATTACCATGCTGAGCATTCGAACAGTCATGTACATACTTGACGTTGCTCAAAATGTGACGGCTAATAGTACCTGGAATGTGTTGAAAGTGAACGTTTGAGCAGCAAGACAGCTAGCCTCGATGTCACGTGACTCGGCTAAGAGTTAGTACTAATGCGTCTTTTGTCGAGGTGCATGAAGGACCTTGTCTGGTACCACCACGCACGTTTTCCGCGTCAATTCACAGTACTTTGTATGACAGACACGGGCTTGCAAGTGAGTGGGCGGAATCTCTAATCGCCCATGTCCGAGAATCTAAGATTAGAACCTGTAAGTGGAGCGCGAGCTGAAACTGTGTAACAATTTGCATCCAGCTGTGCTTCAAATGTTCTTGAAGATGTTGCATTTGTGATCGATTCGTATTCTCGCGAACGACATTGACAATGCGCATCGCGCGTATCTCTAATCCTGTACCATCCACGTCCATCCGTGGCGTTACCAGGAAAAAAAACGGCGCGACGTAATGCATAGCAGACTTCCTAGTAGTACATGAGAGTCATGATATACGACGACCGACAATGACAACAGCCAAACCCCAGATCCACAAGTAAAACGCGTAGTGAACACCTGGGCCATTTTAGAGCTTGCCGAGAGCGGGCGCGTTGGGGTTCTGGCCGGCGGCTTTGGCACGTTTGCGGAACATTTGGGTGGACTTGTACCCACGAATACCACCACCCCAGTGACGACGCTGTTCCTCGTACTTGTCAGAGCTGCGAGGAAATAACGCCGTCAGTTTCAGGTGGATCACATGCGTGGTGCAACTCACAAGTTGGCTTTTGCAGCACTGATGAGGGTAGCGAGTTCGCGCTGGTCCTCGCTCTTGACGTCCTGAAGGGCCAGGACAGAAGTGCTCTTCTTGTGGACGACCGTGCCAAGACGAGCTTTGCCCTTGACGATCACATAAGGGATGCCCATCTTGCGACAGAGAGCAGGGAGGAAGACGACAAGTTCGATGGGGTCGACATCGTGAGCGATGACGACAAGAGAAGCCTTTTTGGCTTCGATGAGGGCAACAATGTGGTTGAGACCATATTTGACGAAGAGAGGCTTCTTATCTTTAGCCGCCTCCTTTTGCTCGGCGGTGGCCTTGGCGATGGTTTCGAGACGTTCCTTCTTTTCAGCCTTGGTCTCGGGGCGGTACCTATATGATTGAGATAAGAACATGTCAGGTATTATCGAGACGTGGACATACTTGTTGAGAAGTTTGAACAGCTGGGTGGCCGTGTTCTTGTCCAAGGTGTGCGAGAATTGCGCAATGGCGGGAGGCACCTTGAGACGCTGGCTGAGGATGACTTTTTGACGCTGAAGACGGATGTATTCAGGCCACTTGACGAAGCGTGTCAAGTCAGTCTTGGGACGAATGTCCTGACCTGCAACGCCGATCAACAATCTATCCCATTATAGCAAGCATGCGCGACATACCGATACCAAAGTTACGGGGTTTGGCCTCGAAGAGAGGGTTTTTCGTGATCTTGGCAGCCTTGTTGGCAGAGCCAGGTGCGGGGGCGAGTTTCTTGCCTGAACCGGGTTTTGCTTTTGGGGGCTGGTCATTGAGACGAGATTACAGTCAGTCGCACGTTCGTCACTAGGACGGACGGAAGCGATCGCCACTGTGTCTCGGAGCTCTAGCACTCTGCTCGTGTTCGAGCGAGTCCAGCAAACAATGAAAGCGTCCTCGTTGTCATCCAACTCTGCTTTCGTGGGCCCGTGCAGCCATGCGTTGCTGAACCGACTGTGAACAAACTTGGTTAGAGGCACGGTGTTTGATCCAGAACATGTACTCGCCATCCACCTTGAAGTGGTTGAATGCTCATGGATGTGTCGGTGCCAAAGACTTCCGAGACACAGTTTTGAGCGTCCAGTGTTGACTCACCATCTTTGGTTCTTTTTCTTGAGGCTGGTGTGAAGGTCTTGAGAGGGAGGTTGGAATCACTCACCCACTCGTATGTGTATATTTCAAACACCGCTCGGATCCGGCCGAGAATACGATCGTTACATAATCCGTCCCGATCACCCGGCCAAACACGCGTTCATCCGATCCGGGTTGGATCCTTGATATACCCTCAGACATATTCCCTAGCTAGACATGTTCTTCACCCGACGCGTCCCCCGCCTTTCCCGTCTCTTCTCCACCGCCCATCCACCCCCACCCCCATCCCGGCCCGGTGCCCTCCGTACGTTCCTCCTCGTCGGCACGGTCTCTCTCGGCGCCTACACCGCCGGCGCGCTCTTCCCCCACCCCTACTTCACCTTCATCGCACCCCGTCCCGTACCCGGACCACCCACAGACACAGACTCCCCCTCCTCCCTCGCCTACACCGCCGACCTCGAACGTACCCTCCAATCCCTCCCTTTCCTTCAGTCCCTCCGCACTGCCCCCGACGCCGACGACTGGTACGAAGCTCGTCCCTACCAGAATTTCCCAGAGGAACGACGGGTGAACAATCTGTCTGCAGGGGCGCTGAGGGGACCGGGAAAGCTGACGTTGATGCCAATGGTAAGGGCACGGTGGGACGAAACGGAAGCAGTGGTATTCATACACGTGGGGAGGGGACTCTGTGGGCATGATGGGATCGTCCATGGAGGGTTGCTCGCGACGCTTTTGGACGAGAGTTTGGCGAGAACGGTGCGTGGGGACGACGGATGACCTCGGTGGATGGTATTTGTTGAATGTCGAATTAACAGGCGATTAATAATCTTCCGGACAAGATTGGCGTGACTGCGAAGCTGTCGATCAATTACAAGGCCCCGACATTTGCTGACCAGGTAGGACGCCGCCTCGTTTGCAACCATACCTACTCTAACCCGTTTCGTAGTTTATCGTGATCAAGGTGCGTCTGGAAGATAAGAACGGCCGTAAAGTCAATGTCTCTGGACGCGTCGAAGACCTCAAAGGCAACCTCCTCGTTGAAGCCAAGTAAGCACCCTCGTGGCCTCCCCTGTGTGTTCGCTCGTGCTCACGTGATTATGCCAGCGCCATGTTCGTACAACCAAAGTACTCGAAAATGCTCAGCAACTCCGTCGTCAAGAAAGCGATGGGAGAACCAGAGCCGAGGAAAAAGGGTCCAGTATTGTTGGCCGAGGGTATTCCTCCACCAGCTGCTAAATCATAGACTTGTGAGAGCCGCCACTTATTTCGGGCCGATCTTTCCACTTGCTTAGAGGTACGGAGAACACATAGAGAACCTTATATATCAGAGCTCTGGATCTACCACACGTGTTGAAATACCCTACGCAATCGCATGCTTCCTAGTGCTCACTATTTAAATATTTAGGCCTCAGGTCCGACCATTTGACGCATAGCATCGATCATGCCATCAAAGTATATTCTCCGGTCGGATCACTCGAAGAAGGCAACAGAGGTAAGCCTCGAAAACGATCTCCGGTGCGAAAAGACCAAGGAAGAAACACAAGGCAAGTCTGCATGCCTATCTAAACGTTAGGTACTGGAAGCGAGTTGCGTCGCTGGGACAATGTCAGTGATGACCTTGCCCTCGAGTCTTCCTCGGCAGGTCTGTAGCCTGCTGACATGACCGCAGCCGTGAGCCATTGCCTGAGAACCGCGTAAAATCGGCAGAGTCCTGAGGAGTTGACCTCGACGCGACCTCGTCTGTCTGCATGCGAGGGCGCCCCGCAGAGGTGCAAAAGACCGTGGAGAATTGACACAACCATCAATCGCCACGACGGTTCGATTTTCCACGGACTCATGTCAGGCCGGGTGAACTCCACCACGAGCTCCCGCAACCGTTTCTGCGACTCCCGCCGCCTCTCCTGTCTAATCCCCTCCCGCACGTCCACCGTCGTCACGCATACATGCTTATCAAACCGCATGCCTAGCTGTCTCATCACCACCTCGTTGTTCTCCCACCAAGTCTCCATTCCAGCCGGCCTCTCCAAGTACTGATGCTCCAATCCGGTCACAACCAGCACGATCCGCACCTTTTTGCGACACAGACCGGAATAGACGAGATCGTAGTGGCGCTGGAGGGCTCGCGTGGGTCGGGCTGTGCCGCGAATGCAGAAGAGGAGGAGATGGATGCCTGTGGGGGAGCGGGCGAGGGTTTGGAGAAGGGATTTAAGGTGGGTGACGGATGTGGTGGCGGGAACGGTGCCTTGGGTGCCTTCGTCTAGTCCGGCGGTGTCCCAGAGGGAAACGGTGACCGACCCGGACCCAGACTCGGACCCAGCTTCCGACTCGTCGGACGTCAGGGGCAAGGATAGGGTGACGTCGTGCTGTTGAGGCTGGGCCGTGCACCCGAGCGCGTCGTTGGATGTCTGTGCGAGCTCTTGACCCGCGATGAGGTTGATGAGCGACGATTTCCCGACGCCCGTTTCGCCGAAGAGGACAATA
>QGOI01005196.1:0-20268 GCA_003313885.1 Boletus sp. MG55
TATATTGTACAACATAGCCTACATAGAAATGCTGTGTCTATGTAGTATTTCTTTTTTGCAGATGTTGACAAAGGAATTGTGCCACATGCACTTGATGAGGTAGTTACAGTGGTTGACCACAACCAACAGGATGGCAGAGGGTGGGATGTAGCACTATTGATGTCGTCGACTGGCTTGGGTTGTCCATAGTCATGTCATTTGTCCTCCACGTTTTGCCATGTTGGCACAACCGGCACAACCACTGGGTTTTGCCGGTTCTGCCGGTAGTACCGGCAGAACCAGCCCAAAATAGTTCTGCCCCCAACACTATCTAGGACCCATTGGTGGCTGGTAAGGGTGGATGTGTGATAGGGCATGTGGGGTGGATAGATTCCAGATATGACATCAAGAAGTGATATTAAAAGTACGTGGATTAGCTTGATGATGTGGATGATCAACTGTCTTCATGCATCAAAGTCGTTTAAGTGAATAGGTACAGCGATCGCAGTCAATGTGAGCATGATAGATGATATGTGCACTTCATCCCCTGCTGCACACTTACGTGAGGTTCCAATCTCCATTCAAATTCCAGAAGACCATGCCACACTTTTCGCAACTAAGAACACAAATCCAAACATTGGAAGTAGTTCCCGAACAGGCTCTCAGTGATGCCGTTCGACGACTCTATGCAAGCAAGTCCATGACTGCGATTGGTGGATATGTAGCAAAATAGGAAACCTATCGGAATCGCTTCAGCGCCAAGCGGTGGTCGCTGCACCTTCTGATAGGCTCCGAGTTGGAGAACTTGAAGGTTATGCCCGCGGCGCGAAACTCTACCGAAGACATCCAAGCACCTCGTTCAAGCCATACTCATCATGCCTTTCGAAGGTGACCCGCTTGCTTTCTATGGCAGAAACATCATTCAAGGCTATCATGCTGACCTAAAGGCAAGACTGTCCCTCGAACCTGGTCTATCAGACTCCTTCGACCTTTCTGACGACCAACTGCACCTTCTCCCCGAGAAAAAGGTCGGGATATTAGGCGCTGGCATCGGAGGTCTCTATACGGCCCTGATACTTGACTCGCTTGACATCGAGTACGAAATCCTTGAGGCCTCAGATCGTACTGGCGGTCGGATTTTCACGTATAATTTTTCGGGTGGGGACAAATACGACTATTATGTAGGCTTTTACATCCGTCCACCCCAATATTTTCACGCATTCTCTTCTCTACGTAGGATGCGGGTGCCATGCGTTTCCCACTCCCGAAGAAGGATAACCAAGGACACTATCAGAAAGGAATTATGAAGAGATTGGCAGAGTTGATCGACTATGGACCGTTGAACGAAGATCAAGATCGCCTCAAGGACAACCTTATACCCTATTATTTCCAGGCTCGGGAAGGGTCGAAGCCAGGTTTCAACTATTTCAACGGTATCCGTGAACCAGTTTCCGACATTCCTAAAGGGCCATTTGGTGCTCAAGAGACAGGCGTAGACGCTGATTATATTCGAGCCGGCGTGGATGCAATTATGAGTGATGTCACAGAACCATTCATCCGGATGCTCGTACAGGATATCGAAACTGGAAAGAGGACAGGATGGGAGGTGCTCATGGCCAATGACTTGTACTCTCTCCGGTCATACATGGCAACTAAGTATCTACCTAGTGCTCACCTCAAGCTTCCTCCGCAGCATCTTCCCAACAACGTTATCAACTGGTGCAAACTCCTTAGTGGTGGGGCTCACTCTGCATTAGCAGATTCCGTCT
Source organism: Boletus sp. MG55 (assembly GCA_003313885.1). NCBI lineage: Eukaryota > Fungi > Basidiomycota > Agaricomycetes > Boletales > Boletaceae > Boletus > Boletus sp. MG55. The sequence goes on from QGOI01005196.1 coordinate 1,749, forward strand.
TCTCCTTGCTGCCTCATACCAAGATTGGTGATGGTATAGAATGGAAGTGTTTCGAGTATGTTCCATCCCTGATGTCAGACCTAGGTTGATTCATCTCACTCGTGTAGGGGTGGGTCAGAGATCTTGCCGAAGCAGATTGAGGAGTATCTGAATAAGAAGGGGAACTCCGTCCGATTCGACAAGAGAGTCACAGCTATAAGTCAAAGTCACCTAGTCATCGAGATTTCCACTAGCTCCCCAGATTTCGAACTTCCTGCCGATGAAGAAGAGCTGTGGGATGACTTTATTGTTATCCACCGAGACAAAATTGCAGATGACTCTACTGGCCTTAGGACTCGAAGAACTAAAATCCCATCTGTCGCAGTTACGATGAATGGTGATGAGACGCGCAATTACTCTCACGTCATATCCACACTGCCTCTTTCTATTCTTCGTACCATCGACTTGAGGGATGCGGGCTTGAATATCATGCAGAGGAATGCCTTGCACACTCTGGAATACGTCAACCTCCTCAAGATTGGGATACTGTTTAAATCGAATTGGTGGACCACGAAACTGGGGATTGTAGGTGGTCAATCATTCACGGATCTCCCGATCGGCAAGATCGTGTACCCGTCATACGGTGTCGACTCTAGTTCGCCTTCCAAAGTGCTCATCGCCTGCTACGCTCGGCGCGAAGACGCGTACCGGCTTGGTACTCTTGCTGCATCCAAACGCCGAGACGCACTCAAGGAGCTTGTACTTTACAATCTTGCAGAGGCGCACAGTGGTCTGCATCCTGATGTGACGTACGCATATCTGAACGAAGAATTTGTTGACATGCATGTACAAGATTGGATGCGCGAGGAATATGCCATGGGTAACTTGACACTACTCCTCGTGATGACGAGCTGACAGTTTCGCTCTGATCAGGGGCGGCGGCTTCCTTTAGACCTAGCGGGTTCCAAGATTTGTATTCCTCGCTCACTTACCCTGCAGCTGGGAAGTGCTTGCACTTTGCAGGTGAAGCGGTGAGCACGCATCATGGGTGAGTGGTATCCGGCGAGGGCGCCATCGAGTGTTGTGCTGACTCCATTACGTAGCTGGGTCGTTGGCGCGCTCGACGGCTCCTGGAGAGCTGTATACGAGTATCTGAAAGTTACGGGGCAGAACGAGAAAATAAAGAAGTTCAAGACGTTGTGGGGCGAGAATCCCGAGTGGGGCAGCCAGTCTCAAGAGCAGCACGCACCCGACTTGTTGGATGAGCACCTCGGGTTGGTTGACAGTGCTATCTGGGATAATGTCATCCGATAATTCCACTAGGGAAAATAAATCGATCCATCGCATCGATCGTGTGTTAACACAGATATGGGGGGTATTTGGCCGCCTGCAGTTGAGTCTAACTTGAAGGGCCTACTCACGCACCATCGGCTGGAAAAAGGTTGTATCGTGAGCCAATCAGCGACCGATTTACATGTAGGTTTCCAGCTGCACTTTACACACTTTACGCCCGCCGAACAACCTGTAACTTACTAAAAGTGCCACATGGCCACCCTGCAAACAACAGCTCGATCTCATCATGTATGTGAGTTCGGTTGGGTTCTTTTTAACTCTGACCACATATCCAAGTGTCTTAGTCACGCCAGCCACACCCACCCAGGTTTTCACTTCGAGTCCCATACATTCTGAACTTGCAACACCCGCGTCGACGATAGTACTGGCAAGAAGCTTCCACGATGCAGATACGGAGCTAGCCCAAATTCCAAAGAGATCGCATCAAGGGGGATATCCGAGTCCGTTCAGACAGCCAGCAGGAAATGGCAATTTCAAGTCGAACATATTTTGCCGTCCATTCGCGGCGTCCGATTACTACACTGCTGAAACGCTGATTACCGAACAACGAATGGCGAACGCGACGTCAGTGTTCAGTGCGAGACAACGAGGCTGCCTAGCGGGCGTGAGATGACGAGGGTCTACCTGTGAGCGGTTCATTTGGTAGTCAGTTTCTATCCTCGAAGGTTGCTGATGGGGTTCTCTTCGCTGCCGACGAGGCAGACTGGGGTATCGGAGACGAAACACTCTACGCAGGATGCGGGTGCCATGCGTTTCCCACTCCCGAAGAAGAATAGCCAAGGAAACTATAAGAATGGGATCATGAAGAGATTAGCAGAGTTGATCGACTATGGACCGTTGAACGAAGATCAAGATTGCCTCGAGGATAACCTTATACCCTATTATTTCCAGGCTCGGAAAGGTTCTGAGCCAGGTTTCAACTATTTCAATGGTATCTGTGAAATAGTGTCCGACACTCCTAGGGGGCCATTTGGTGCTGAAGATTCAAGAGATGGGTGTGGACGCTGATTATATTCGAGCCGGCGTGGATGCAGTTATCAGCGATGTCGCTGAACTGTTCATTCGGATGCTCGTACAGGATATCGAAACTGGAAAGATGGGAGGTGCTCACGGCTAATGGCTCGTACTCTCCGGTCATACATGGCGACTAAGTATCTACCTAGTGCTCACCTCAAGCTTCTTCGACAGCATCTTTCCAGCAACGCTATCAACTGGTGCAGACTCCTTGGTAGTTGGACCGACTGTGCATTGGCAGAAGCCGTCTTCTCCTTGCTGTCACACACCAAGATTGATGATGGGGATATAGAATGGAAATGTTTCCCTGTCAGATACCTGGTTTCTGATGAGAGCAAGGCCTGATAAGCACTTATAAGCCCGTGGTATTCAATCTCGGGCAGATAATTATTGTAAAATCATTGACGCCAAATATATAATCAGGCACTGTGGGGTCGACTTCCATCAACTCGAACACCTTCGTCTTCGAGTATCGCTCTTGCACCATCTCTAGTCAATATACAACATTTTTTATGCATCCAATCCGTCCGATTCGGCCCTGACGTGACCATACGACTCAGAGTATGTGCATCTTCCTCCGAGTCGACTGACTCCGAGTCTTCCAGGTCGCGTTTTGAGTCATCCGGGTCGACGTGATGGGTTTTCATAATCGGTAGGTGATCTGGTGTTTATGGGAGGTGATTTGGGTGGTCCAGGTATGTCGCTTTTCCTCTGTTCGTACCTCCGGCACTGACACAACTTGTTTCTAGCTAGCGTCCTCGTACCGACTTGTTTCGAATCGTTGCTCACCTCGTCTCCCATTGTATACGGCACCATCTACAACGCCCTGGCCACTGCAATCGCCGCCGGTACCTCCCGAGTCGTCCTACTCGCCTTCCTGGCGTCCTGGCCCTCTATCTCAATCCGACATGTTCGTTGTGCTGCCACCATCGTTACGATCGCCTCTAGGGTGTTCCTGGATGCTGTGGATGTCGCCTGGTATGCTCACTTCGTTGTCTGACGTCCGACTCGGTCAGCTCGTCTCGAGCTCCTCCAGGTGAGTTTTCTCGACTCCTCCCCTCCAGGCGCTCGTGCGCTGGTTCTAACACGTCCTTCGTCATCTTAGGTCTGTTTCTGGCATCCTCTGCGTTGCTAGATGCTCCTGGCGCATCCGCCTTGTCGCTGGTACGTACGAGTTCGCAGCTCGCATAACCTGTCCACTCCCCCTCGAGCTCGATGCTCAGGGGGCAGTTCAGTCGTAACGCAGGCTTGTCGGGTGGTATAGGGGGGTCGTAGGGGGTCTCTGGGTACGTCGTCGTCGGAGTCCCTTGAGGTGTGCTAATGATCTTCCTCAGCTCGTGCCGTCGACCATACATGCACATTTGCACCATCCCTCCCCTTCGATCGGTTCGTTGTGGCGCATCTCGACGCTCTCATTGTCCACCTGCACATTTCCGCTCACTCTCCCAACTCGTCGTCATTGATCCCTGCCAATCTGTGCGTTTGTGTATGACACCTTCGCTGTCTGTCGATGACCTCACCGGTTCGTCCTCTATGGGCTCGGTTCGACTCGTGGCTCCCTGTCCAGGCAAGGCTACTCCACTACATAGTTGATGTTATTTATGCTATTATTTGGTGGTTTGATGGGTTTTCGGAGCTAGTCTAACCCTTCAGACGGCGAACACTAGCCAACGCCAGATCTGTAAGGTCTATTGTGTTGCAGATATGATCCGGGTCGCTCATCACACTCTTTCGCAATGCCCACCTCTCCGTCGTCTACAAAACCCCCAGCACAGGCTCAGACGGCCATGCCTCACCCTGATGGGGCAATCACGACGCCGATGCTGGTCCCAGTGCTTCCAATGCCGTTCCCAATCCTAATGTGGACTGACTGTGTTGATACCAACCCCAACCCGCGCATGCAAAATGGTGAGGCACAAATTGAACCGGGCACCGTACAGGTCGACTCGCTGGGCGATGAGATCATCAATAGACGAAACGAAGGTGTTGTGCATGGAACATGCGCCGCTCCTTGTGCCGCAATCCGTCTGGCCTCGTCTCCGAGTCCCATCATACGGAATGCCATGGCCATCGCTCTGGGCACTCCAATCACCTTTGATGTCTTCTAACCTGTCCTGCTTGCTCGGTTGGCCTCCACACCAGCGCGTCCGATGAGTCAATGACACTCCTGCCACCCCAAAAGACCCATGCTGAAGGTGCATCACAGTCAGAGAAATTACGAACTAATTGGTTCTCGGTCATGAGCAGGGCACCAAGACATTATATTTTGTATGGTGGCCAGCAGCACTTGCAATCCCATTGCAGCCAATGGTAAATCCTCCAGGATAGCTGATACATCCAAGTCATGATCAAAGTTGTGTTCATCTTGATGGGAGGTGACAGTTGAGTGCACCTTGAGCTAAGGGTACAGGCACAAATCAAGTTCTACAGTAGAAAGTTACAAACCAAGTACCGCTTTCACTGATCTCCATGCGTGTCCCTCCCAAGCCTTGTTTCCGCTGTCTGCATTTTCTGGAACATCCTTGTCAATATAGTTGTCCCAGCCCGAGCTGAGCTTTCCTTCTTCAAATTTACTCTGTAAGAACGTCTGCTTGACGAACCCCTCTGGAAGCTCCGTCACATGCACAACCGACACAGGAGGATTGCGGGCCTCATAGAGCACGCCAATGGCAGCAAGAGACGTTCGTTCACCCTGGATGCGGAAGGTTGCATCGTGGAGGGATGCGTTAGGCAGCGTGGTGAGAACGTGAGCGATGAATCCTACGTGGGCCCATGTTCGCGAGCAAGTTGCGCGGAGCACGACAGGTACTCGCCTGAAACGTCATCCAAGGACGTGAAGGAAGAAGGGACGATGTGTTTGCCCATGAGATGGAACTTGCCCAGTTCGACGCCCGTCAACCACGGAATGAACTCCATGAAGACGCCGTTCTAATCGAGTACGAATGAGTCTTTCCTGTGCCCGTGCATGGGTGACGGGGTACGCACGTAGATACGCAGTACAGGAATTCCAAGGGACTTGACGTAGTCTGGTATGGCAATGAATCAAATACTGAGGTGTGAGTACCTCGCTGTGGCGAACTCACCAGCAAACTCGGACTTGATCGCAAGAAGACCCTCCTTGCCGCCCTCAGTCGGTATCCCGTATTCAGAGGGTACGAACAGCTTCACGCCCGCCTCCTTGGCTGCATCAGCGATAGGCCGTTGTGCTGGGAGCGCCACATATGCCAGTGCGGAGACGACGACTTCCACATTGTGTTCTCGAAGGATGGACGTGAGGGTCTTCACGTCCGTATAGTCCACAGTGGCGATTTTGGCACCCTGGAGAAGAGGGGTCTGAGTTGAGGTGCTCCCAGGGCGCGCAAGCACCACGACCGAACTGCCACGGTTTATCAGCGCCTGTTATGAGCATCCAATCATTTTTTTCTTGGGACAGTGATGGATACGACGTACCTGCACGATGCGGCCACCGATGGTGGGACCCGCTCCAGCGACTGCGAACGAGGTGTAGGGCATCGTGGATGAGAATGGGATAGGGATACGGTACCACTTTTCGATCGATTCGTCTGTCACGCGTCACAGCCTTGACATTCCATAGAGTTGGATCTCCCCGACAGGACAAGACGAAAAACAAAACAATCTACTGCTTGGACCCATGTGAGAGTACATACCTGCAGTGGAAGGAAGGTGTGATCCAAGTTGTTGACTTCCGAGTCAATCAACGTCGTCCGAGTCGTAGTACATAGGAGTTTACATAACAATGCCAAACAATCGCAACCGAGTCGGAAAATCCAGTTTGCACCGACACTTGGTACGCGCCAATGTCAGCAAATACGCTGGGGAAGCGCAAGGCGAGGGACGAGGAGATCCCGTCAAACAGCGGTCAAAGCCATGGGTGAGTGCTCCTGCACTCGAAATAAAGCACGGCTCCATTGAGATTGCACAGCTCTACACTCTTCGTGTCCAACCTACCATTTGACGCGACATCGACCGATCTTCAAACCGCTTTCTCCGATCTCGCACCCGTACGCTCCGCATTTGTCGTCATCGAGCGTGAGTCTGGTATCTCCAAAGGCGTTGGATACGTTTCCTTTTCCATCAAGGAAGATGCTCAGACAGTATTCGAGTCAATCACAACGAACGGCATGTCTATCAACGACAGAAGTATACGAGTGCTGTGGGCTGAGAGCAAAGTAATTTCATTGTCGCACTCATCATTCCCTTGCCATTACTCACCGTTCCCCAGCCGAAAAACAAGACGAAGGACCGGCCGAAAGCAGAGAATGTGAAAAAAGAAAAGGAGACTCCTGTGCAAAGTTTACCAGCGCAGAAGGTCAAAGATCCTCTTGCTATTCGGACGATCATTGCGTCTGGCTTGCCGTCTTCAATCGACAAAAAGACGTTATGGAAGAAGCTCCGAAAGTTTGAGGGCGCGGAGAATGTGGAATGGCCAGCAAAGACCGTTGGAGGTGAAGATCCATTGACGGGTGAGCTCTTTCTTTCTCTTCTATATTCCAGGACACTCATCTGCTGAGTCTAGCGCACGTATTGTTCTCATCATCTAGTCTTGCGCAGGACGCCGTCAGTAAACTCCATGCTCATGTTTTCAAGGGCAGCCTGCTTTCGGTCACGCTGAAGAAGCGACTTGACAATCTCGCCAAAACCACTATTAAAAGTACATACCATCTATTCAACTATCTATTCATGTCCGTGATTCACGTTTCATCACATCACCTATAGAAACTACCTCTGGAACCGCCCCGAGCCGAGCTAGTCGCCTCATCGTTCGAAACCTTCCCTTCGATGTCACCGAACAGGATTTGCGAGCCATCTTTCTTCCGTACGGCCCCATTCACTCGATCCATATCCCGTCAGTGGAAGTCAACGATGTCAAGGCTGAGGACAATGTGGAAACCCAAGAGTCCTTCAAAGCAGCTCGTTCCAAAGGGTTTGCGTTCATTTGGATGTTGAGCAAGAAGGATGCGGAATCTGCGCTGGAGAAGTGTAATGGAATGAAAGTTGTGGCTGGGATCGCGAGTAGTATGGTATCGGACAAGCAAAAAAGAAAGAAGCAGCGTCGGGCGGAAAAGAAGCGTCCAAACATCAATACTGACGATGGCGAAGAGGTGGAGATGGTGGAGGAACCCGAACACACCGGAGGTGGAAGCAAAGAGCGGGTGATAGCAGTCGACTGGGCACTTAGCAAGGAGAGATGGGAGAAAGAACAAATAAAGCTTGGAGAAGTGGCGGATGAGGTGGAAGACGACGTGGAAACGGAAGACGCAGAAAGTGGTGCGAGCGCAGACAGGGACAGTGAAGCTGACAGTGAACCCGAGCAGCTTGGACTCCATGAAGATGGTTCAGAGGACGAAGATGGGGAGGTCGACGATAACGACGGGGATGACAGCGAGCCTCTTCAGCGTGACAGCGACGACGAATCGCCTAAAAAACCACAGCTACCCCATACCGATACCGGAAACACGCTCTTCATTCGTAATATTCCGTTCACTGCTACGGAGGATGAAATACGCACGCTGTATGTCTCTCCTTTTCTTCTATGCAGTTCACTTACTCAGTATGACAGATTTCGCGCCTTCGGCCCACTTCGATATGTCCGCCTTGCAGTCGAGCCCGAAACTGAGCGTCCCCGGGGAACTGGATTCGCGTGCTTTTGGAACAAGGAAGACGCGGACAAAGCCATTAAGCAAAGCGAAATATTGCGTGCAGAGACCATGGGCACCCAGATGCAGGTAAGCCTGCACCTACGGTCCCAGGATACAGATCCAATTATAAGGTTCCAGCCTCCCAAAAACCCATTTTCCCTCCCTTCCCTCCTCACGCCTGACCCGTCTGCCGGAGTAGCGAAAAATTTGGTACTGCATGGTCGGACGCTTGATGTTGTCCACGCAGTCACTCGAGAACAAGCTGCAAAACTCAAAGAAGATGGCGAAAAGAGTAGAGAAAAGGCCGACAAACGAAATCTCTACCTATTGCGCGAAGGAGGTACGTCATTCCCTGCCTCCCTAGCTGATTCTGGCTGAAGACATCCCAGTGATTCTACATAACAGCCCTGCTGCCGAGACAATTCCCCAGGTCGAGCTCGAGAAACGTACAAACTCGTTTAATGCTCGCCGAACGATGCTCCGTAGCAATCCCTCTCTTTATGTTTCCAAAACACGGCTCAGCATACGTCAAGTACCACTATTTGTTACCGAGCGTGTTCTCAAGCGACTCGCGATCCACAGCGTTCGGGAGTTCAATGCGGAAGTCAAAAAGGGTATCCGGGAAGGCCTGAGCCCTGATGAACTCGTCGAGCCTGTTGAAGTTGACGACCAAGATAGCAAGGGCATCGTCAAAGCGGAGCATGGCATCAAATCGGAGAAACGCAAGGCCAAGGCAGTGCGACCTACGAGCGTCAAGCAGGCAAAGATCGTACGGCAGTCTGACCGTGTCGACCCTATCACTGGGAAAGGTCGCAGTCGCGGTTACGGTTTCATCGAGATGCACACGCATGCCGATGCGCTACGCGTACTGCGATGGGCTAACAATAACGCGGACGCCGGTGCGCTTTTCGATAAATGGTGGAAAGAGGAGCTTGCAGATCTCGTTGCAAAAGAGAAAGGCAATGGAAGCCCGGACGAGGCTAGAATAAAACGGATGAAGGACGAGATGGAAGCCTCGTCAAAGTCCGCCAAGGGAACCCTTATCGTGGAGTTTTCCATCGAGAATATCCAAGTCGTGCAGCGCCGAACAGCGCAAATGGAGAAACTGGTGAGTCACTCTCTCGTGAGGAGTGGAGTTACTTATCACATTCTATAGTCCCAATCACATCATGCTCGGAAGCCTGCTCCAAGTCGTACGGAAGAGCCCCCTGCCAAGAAACGCAGGGTATCATCTGATCAAAGTAAACCTGTCAAGACTGTACGGATCAAGGAAGAGTCATTGAAACCCGGGAAGATGATCATTGGGTCCGTGATCGGCCGGAAAAGGCGGACACGTAAGGCTGGTAAGAGCGCTCGGTAGTATACTTTGCTGCTTCGTCTTGCACTTAGGTTCACTGAACTTGCAATGTACCACCTTGGGAAGGTTCCAACTCAATGATCCGATCAGCACGCAGCTGACTGAAGGTCGCTTTAGCCTCCATTCACACACTTATCTTTATTACGGCACGCAGTATGAATTTTTCATGGGTACTCCACAGTGTCGCCCAATTCAATCTCTCCGGTGATTCACGCCCTATTTTTATTATTCTTTTAGGTTGAGGCACCGCTGGCTTACTAACGTCTTTCCTTCCGGGCTTCCGAGTATGACTCACATGTGCAGTTGGACTTGAAGCCAATTAGATAAAACTCATATCTTTAGCTCTCGTTCTGCTATATTCTACCTACTATGGCATCTCCCAGAGTGTGGCTGATCACAGGTGCGTCTTGTCAGTGGACCACATTTGTACCGACGTTCTGATACCTCATAGGTACGTCATCCGGTTTCGGCCGCCGACTTGTGAGCATTGTCCTCGCCCGCGGTGATCGAGTCATTGCAACAGCCAGAACGCTGGCCAATATCACCCACTTTCTCGAGGACCCCGAGCTGCAAAGATCAAACATCCACTGTGCAGAACTCGATATCACGATCGGGACAGAGCAAGTGAAGAAACAGATTGATGCTATCATCCAGGAGTCGGGGTGGGGCAGCGTAGACGTGCTGGTGAATAACGCAGGGGTGGGCATGCCTGCGTTGGTCGAGGAAGGCGGGTATGTCGTCCAAAAGAAACGTGATGATGGGGTGATATGTGAGCTCATGCGCAACGCAGCGCGGAAATGATGTGGCATCAGTATCAGACGAACGTGTTCGGGACGCTCGACGTGACCACGGCAGTCCTGCCTTACATGCGCAAACGTGAGTCTTGGCACGATCAAGCGCGCCCATGTCCCCCTAATTTGCATGACACTTGGTGATAGAGAAAAGCGGGACGGTCGTCATGATGGGTAGCCGAAGTGGATGGAAGCTGGATATTCAGGTACAGTGCCCCACTTTTTTTCCGGCATCCGTCAGCGTCTGACGCGTGACCGTCCGACACTGGTAGGGAATAGGTACGTTGACGTTGAAACCGCCTGACAAGGAAAAGAAAAGTCTATCGTTGTTGACGTCCTTTCCGCAGCTTTCTACGGGTCGTCCAAGGCCGCGGTACACGGTGAGACCCGTTCGAGCCTGAGCGATGACGACGCGCTCATGCGTTCTCTCTCTCTCAGCCATCGCAGAGACCATGGCTGTCGAACTCGAGTCCTTTGGCATCCGCGTGCTCATCGTCGAACCGGGCTCGTTCCGCACAGAAGGGATCTACCGCAACGACTTTGACGCATCGAATCCGATTCCCGATTATGATGATAAGCGACAGGCGGCTGCAAAGGTGTTCTTGGCACCCGCGGGGAAACAGCGAGGGGATCCTGTCAAGGCGATGAAAGCCCTGGTCGAGGTGGTTTGTGGAGAGGGTCGTGCGCAGGGCAAGCCGTGGCCGTTGTATCTCGTACTCGGTAAGGATGCGGAACGGGACGTGAGAAATAAATGCGCGCGGATGATCAGCCACCTCGATGAATGGAGCGATGTGGTCCAGGACGTAGATTTAGACGGTCTAGATTAGTTCTGATACCGAACCGACGAATGGTGGAGGATCATGATGCCGGTACAACGCAAGAGTCTGTCTCAGTTCAAATTTGGTGGGGTATCGCAAACTTGAGAGAGAGCAGGTACAGCGACTCGACGACCGGACGAGGACTGGGGATAGTATCGTGCACGACCGTGCGCATGTAGGACCGAGCCGTGAGCGTTGTAAACCTCGTGGAAACCTAACTGCTCCCAGGCTGCTTATGCACATACGTGGGCACATTGCGTGTACCGCAACGATGTGTCGTTCGACGTTTGCTTTAGACGCGGCTCATTGGAGGTGTGGAAAGTGCATTGTGCCGCGCATCATACATGTTAGGACTTTGTGACACGCTAAGCTCATACCTTGTCGTCCTCGCCTGATTTCGACAGCATTTCCAGATGAGTTCCTACCGCTCCGCTCCCATCAAAGTATTCCGCCGTTCCTACACCGCCCGAGGAGAACATAATCACCGATACTGGCGGCTTCATCGAAGCTTTCTGCCATGCCTTTCCCTCGGCCACACGCAAGATCAATATCTGCGCCGACACACACTACAGACCGGTCAGCATCCATGTTTGTACATCCACACAACAGGACTTGGATAACGTACCATCAATAATATGCACACGTGCGTGAACGCGATCTCCGTGTCACTCCCTACACCGTAGGATACCAAAAATGCGATGCCAGAGAGCGTGTACGGTAGCACGGACTCGACAAGAAGCATGACAAGGCTGATGTATAAAGATGCGTGTTCTTCGCCAAGGTATTCCTTCACTGTCCTCATATGACGAACTAGTCGATAACAGATCATGCACGTCAGAGTTATGTTCAGGAAGACCGAGACCGAGTAATACGCCAGCCCGACTTTAGCAGCAATGCCTCTAAAGAAATTGGTCCCAGGCGTACAGGAGGCCCAGGCGGACAAGATGCCCAAGACTGATTTGGCAGAGAGTTTAAACGACCGCCACGAGAAGTGAAGGGATGATGCTCACCGAGAGTTGCTAACCACAGTATGGAGGGTGTAATGATGGCACGAAGGCTACCCCACACAATTCGACAACGATACACCTGGAACGAAGCGGGTAAGGTTTACATCCATTTCCTATATTCGTCCACCAGTCTTACCATGAGACCATCTGTCATCAGCTGTAGAATGATGACCGCCACCGTCCCAAAATCCATGTATACATCTGACGTGTGTGCCTTGGCGTACGCGGCCGGCCCACCCGGATAATTTCGATCCAGTAACCACATTTTTTGACCGAACGTCACTCCAACTGCCACCCAAATCGTAATCAAGGAGAGCATCACAGTGCTGAAGGCCGCGTAAAACATGTCGGATTTCCGGGGCTCTCTTCTGCGACCCAGGAAGATTTGCATGGTCTTGAAATAGAGGACCAGTTCGATGCCTGCCAGTGGACCGGTAAGAACACACCGCATGAACGTCGCCTTTGGAACTCACCATACAGGATGTTTTGCAGATTCATCCCTATGTAGAAGGCATTCTCGAACAACGTGCTGGTTGGGCTAGCTGGATTGCACGACATGGTCAAAGAAAGTTTGCATTTCCGTCACCCCAGAAGAACTGTAACCGTCGTTGGTTTTATACCAGACGACTGACACCTTGATTCTCCAAACAGAAGCGAATGAGGGCACTGTTGGCAAAGAGATGAAGTTTGTAATATCACCATTTGAGACATCCGATTGGAGGACGGTAAACGAAATGGAAATCTGGCAGCTGTTCCTGTACTATTCCTAATAAGAGGGAAAACGAAGTGCGTGTCTCGCAGTTCTCGAGTTTGTCGATCGGTGTCGGACATTACATGCCGGTCACCGGCCTCAGACACTTTCGGCCACGAGCGTGACGTTTCATGACAAACCACTTGTAAATGGAACTTGCAGTTGTCGAGAACCAGGCACTCGAATTTCATTGGATTCATTTTTTTACTGCTCTCAGAACAAACAGGAATGGCCTTTCAGCGGTTTATAATCTAGATATTGGTACGTACTTACCTCCGGTTGGGCGTCCACATCAAATTTGACCAAGAGGGTCCAGCGCCGCACTGTGACCATGCTGGAACTTCAACCTATCAAACTAGAGCGGCGTTAGCCGACTCGGGACACGACCACCTACACACCACTGGCACCAAAACTTTACAACCCAGTTTTAGTGCGAGAACGACCCTTGATGTTCTTTTTTGTCAACCGTCCTCCAATCATAGCTCCCGAATGGTTCGGGGTGGAACTACATCAAGCGATATCGTTATTACACTGTTCTCGGAGCTTGAGACTGGCATGTCCAATGTTGTGAGTGACGTCGCTTGTAGATCATGGAGCTGCCAATGACTTGTCGTCAAGCCGAATCTTTGGCCGGGTAAAAACGCTGAGCCGAAAAAGTCAAAGAGTTATGTGGGTGCACAACGGTGGACAGATCGAAGTCGAGTTTAGGTGATAAAGAGAAAATCACTCCCAATTGACTTATACGCTCTAAATCAGAAATCAGAAACTAGCAGCGACATACCGCGACGTCAGTCTAGCCACGTCTCGGTATCGGACAAGTCCAGGACATCCCCTTTCAACAACGCCACCGACCTTCAATCTTCGTCGACGCTAAGCACCATTCGGCCCGCACGCTCGAAACCCGAACGACTCGCTCGCTTGGTAAGCAATTGCTCACCCTGGATATCCATCCGCGGTTGGAATCAACTTGAAGTTGTTTCATGTGCCAAAGGTGTTCAGGCAGTGCTTCAATTAATGTCAGCTTATTCGTGGCATTCCAACTTACCTCCATTTATCAGCCATGCAAAAGGAGAAATTCGACAATCGGCGGGGACTCGGAGGCCCCTCACTGGGTGAGTACACGATCACACCGGACTCCGAGTTAGACATCCACCAAAAATTGGAGAAAGAGCCCACCGACGATAAAGCTGAACTCGTGCTCACCATTGCGATGTAAGTAACTTGCATAGTTCAACTAATACGTATCTCCCGTTCATGTCCACTGCGACTTCAAGTTCATGCGGCATTTGAGAAGCACACTCGCAAGCGCAAAGTATGTTGTTTGAACATTGATTCGTTGACGTATGCCACACTTTTAGCTTTTTTCAACAATGCCAACAGTGAACGCACAACCATTGGTTAGCTTTCCTTGGTCAATGGAACACTGAACCATCATACACCACCCAGGATAGTATCCTGCCGGGGCACACGTTGTAGGTATCAAGAACTGTAAGCGATTCAGAGGCGTTGATTTACGCCGAACGATGCGCTTCCCAACCCTTCCAACCACTCGTCGAACCCTCCCAATGCGAAATGGCTGCATCGTGTATTGATCCGACAGCGACAATGATGCCATTCTCCGCCGTGACAAGCATTCAAACTTTGTTCAGTAACGACTTGCCGCTTCAAATCTGCGAGAGCGGCTGTTACTTACGTTGTGTTTCTGAAGGCGTTCGCGAATCTACACGAGGGCTCCACGAGGATTCTGATTGGACCGGAATACCCTTGCACGTCACTTTCCCTGAAATTCCCATTTATATCCTCAGGCTTAGGGTTGCAGAAAGCGGGAGCCTGAGGGGATAGACCATCATATGTCCTACGATTTGACAGAAGTTGGACATGATTACGTCTGAGAAAAAAAAGGCGACTTATCACTCGGTCCTACTAGGCTTCTTACCACGACGTTTTCCTAATACATACCTCCGTGTGCGCCGGGGGTCCGATGGGCCCCGGTATCCAACAAAAAAGTTATTACCCCAGGTCACGGTGTGGGGAATTAGCCGATCCCAGGTATACTCCTCAGAACTGAGCAGCTACTTGTATATTCAGCACTATATATTTTACTTTGTGAACCAAGGGTACTACATCAGCAGTCCGAAAACTCTGCGCAGAGTCTGCGCACAGAATATAGTAAAAGGGTTAGCGTAGTTTTCATGCTATAAGACACATTTTAGAATCGCTTAGATGCTTTTGAGCCAATCAGACTCTGGGCTTGTTCGGTCACGCAAGAGCTGCGGGAGAGTCGTCTTGAAGCGATAACGTTACAGTCTGCTTTGCTGATTAGGCTACAGTCCCCTTTAGAAAAGTAGGAACGACTGTCTTCTTTAGGTATGTACATCATTAAAGTTGGGCTGGCAAGACTATCGCCACCGCACTAGTGTGACTGTGAGACTCGCCGACGGTCGGCACGATTTCGGCGGCCCGAATCATTTTGTAGCTTGGTCTGATACCGTGATCATGGCGAGAGCAAGAGTGTGGCTCATAACAGGTGTCCAACATCCCGATCACTTCCCAACGTCGCAAGTCTAACCTCCATTCAAGGGACCTCTTCGGGATTCGGGCGGCGTCTCGTCACAGCCGTCCTATCTCGGGGAGATCGTGTGATCGCGACGGCGCGTTCCATCGAGAAGATCCAGGACTTGCCAAGTTCGCCCAACCTTTGCTTGTTGCCGCTCGACATCACGTCGCGTCCCGAGACTATCCAGGCAGTGGTGGACGAGGCGGCCGGGAAATGGGGAAGTATCGATGTCCTCGTGAACAATGCGGGCGTCGGTATTCCCAGTCTTCTCGAAGAAGGCGGGTGAGTGGGAACCCCTCGCGTTCGTTGGCTTTTGTCGTGGACTGGATATGCACCAGCATTCAGAAGATGATCGCACAGTATGAAGTGGGGGTCTTTGGACCGCTCAACGTTACGAACGCAACATTGCCACACATGCGTCGACGTAAGCCCGAGGTGACTCTCGCTCGAAAGCGTTGACTCATCTGAGGTATTCTCTGGACAAAGAAAGAAGTGGAACTGTCGTCATCGTAGGGAGCCGTTGTGCTTGGAGACCGGAGATAAGGGTACTTGGTGCTTCTTGATTCTCATCGTGTTTGTACTCAATCATTCGCGTTGATAGGGTTTGGGTCAGTGCGTGACGTGCACGTAAAGATTTATTATCATCTCTGTTCCAGGGTTCTACGGATCCTCCAAGGCAGCCGTACAGAGTAAGCGACTGTTTCTCCGAAACGTCCTTTGCACACTGATGCCATTCGCTCGTCAGCGATGGGTGAAACCCTCGCGGTCGAACTGGCGCCGCTGAACATTCGGGTGCTCATCGTCGAACCGGGGTCGTTCAGGACCGAGGGCGTCTACGTCAATCCGTTTGATGTTTCCAACCCAATTCCCGATTATGACGAGCAACGGGCGGATTCGCTGGTCACGTACAATGCGGTTGATGGCAAGCAATCGGGGGATCCGGTCAAGGCGATGAATGCTGTGGTCGATGTGGTGCGGGGGGAGGGTGTCGCTGCTGGGCGAGAGTGGCCATTGTACCTTGTGCTTGGGAA
Organism: Boletus sp. MG55; assembly: GCA_003313885.1. NCBI lineage: Eukaryota > Fungi > Basidiomycota > Agaricomycetes > Boletales > Boletaceae > Boletus > Boletus sp. MG55. The sequence continues at coordinate 18,067 of QGOI01005196.1, forward strand.
GGATGCAGAGAGGGATGTGCGTGCCAAATGTGCACGTATGATTCGACACTTGGACGAGTGGCAGGATGTCGTTCATGGCGTGGACTTTGACTTTTGAGTAGAGTAAGTAAATGATGAGATCACGTGACTGGTATGAAACGCCAAGGGTCGTGACGAAGAAAAGGGATAAGAACGAGCAAGAACGACCCGACATGCAAGGTAAGTTCTTCCCCGCTCTCTCTTCATTCGTTCACCGTTCGATCCGCGTGGCGTTCTACAGCGACCTCCTCCTCCTCACCGCCCTCGCCTCACACATTCAACATCCCAACCGACTGCGAACACCCCCTCGCTCAAAAGTGCACCCGATGTCCATATACAGGTCCTATTCACACCTTTCCCCCACGGCGCACAGGCGGAGGCTATCTCAAGGTCTGCACAGCCTGCATGGACAAGCAGAACGCACGCAAAGTCGCTTCGGAGATCGCTGCCGAAACATCTGGCCGCGGTCAGATCGCCACGGCTGCCATGTCCTTTGACGACTTTCTCAACCTCGTCACCCTCAACAAGACTCGCCCTTTCGACTTTGATACGATGGTCAGTGTGCCTCCCGGCTTCTTCGTCGTCGGCGAACATCTATACAATCGTTCGAATCGAATAAGAGATTTTTTGGCTGAGGCGTCAGATTATCATTGGAAGTACGTCTTCGTTTCCTCACCCCCTCTTCTTTCCCCGTTTCTCACATCCACATGCCTGCACAGTCAAAAGAAGACCAAACGCGGCGGAAAATCCACCGTCGTCACCTACTTTTGTGCCCAACTCGAAGGCGAACAATCCAAATCCCGCACCCAAGACTCGGACCGCAAATCACGGAGTCGCATCACGCGCTACCACTGTGGCGGTTGGCTCCGCATCACCGTCATGGACGACAACGAACATCTCTTGCGGATACGCATGACGCACGCCGAAGCCCACCCCAGCTTTCCCGCTTCCTTTCGAAGACCTCCTCATACGTCCGAGTTCAAACTCGAGGCGACCCCAGTGGTGTCGGTGCCGGTGCCGACAGTGCCGCCACCACCACCGCCAACGATCTTTACAAACATGCAGCACCCGTCACACATGATGGTCGACCCGGGACCACCTGGAGGCCTTGCGATACCCGTTCCTGCTGGGCCCCCGCCGACACTTCCCACCATGCCGCCGCTGCCACATCCAGACGCACAGGAGGAAGAGGAACCTCCGGCGGTAGAGAACGTGCTTGCACCCGAAGACGTCGTGCCTCAGGCAAGCCACAGCTCCGTAAGCACGATGATATACTTGTACGACGATGCATTCTCACCTGTACGCCAGCAACCCGTCGTCTATTTCTCCCCGGAACAGCTCGAGGGTCTGAAGCGTAAATTCGAGGATATGATGGATGCCGCGAGTGGCCCTGTTTCTCCGGAACTCGCACATGCGCTTGGTTCTGTATTCGACCACATCGAGCGGACAGCCGCCGACGTAGATATAGGCAGGTTCTCCAAGCGGCAGAGAATCTAACCGTCGTGTACGCATGTTGGATGTCACCTTTTCGTTGCGGCCAGTCACACTTGGTTGTTCGTGTTTGTTCGTCTCATCGCTGGCATTTGTGTGTATTCATTCAGACCCTTGCAGTGCTGGCGATGGCATCACTCTGTTCGGTTTATCTGTCTAACAGTCAAGTAATAACATGCTTTTGTATCGGACGGTAGTACACATAATCGTCTTTTTATGGCGTAATAAAACGTTGGGCGATGAGCATGGCAGAGTGTACCTATGTACAACCCATGTATGTCAAGAACGACATCTCCTCGTGGACAGTCGACGACGTACCATGATCATCAAGACGGCATAGACTGGAGATCAACTCAGTTCGAGAGCTCGGATATACTCACGAACGCTTGGAACAACGCCGGAACGACAAACGGCGCTCTACACTCCCGCTCCACGTCGGTCAACGCCCGCTCCGCACGCACCCTCCTCGCTCTCTCCGCCCTCAACTCGGATTCCAATTCCAACAGCTCTGTCGTCACGCCAACGTCAGAAAAAAAAAGGCACGCTCAACACGACGAGGACGTGACAACGTACCATCTCGCGAGACCCCATTCCGGTCCGAACCAGTACCAGCGCCATCGGGGCGTGCACCGAGCCGCTCGAGGTCGTCCAGGACGACTTGTTCGCGGGCTTGCATCGCCGTCAGCTGTCGAC
>QGOI01005205.1:0-11136 GCA_003313885.1 Boletus sp. MG55
GTTTCATCTACAACTTGCGGTGTATGCGTGGAACTGTAAACCTGTTTGATAGATGGATAGGAAGTGTCAATGCGTTTAATGCGACAAGCTTCAGTCTTGTTGCCGGTATACTGTATGATCGCGGTTATTTGTATGTCCCAGTTATCTCGGATATTTTCCGACACTGAATGCTAATTTCATCAAGCTACCATCTGATGATCGGAGGATCGTTGCTGGAGTCATTCGCCTTGTTCATGCTCTCGCTTGCCAAACCAGGTCAATATTATCAGGTCCGTCATCTTGCTAACAAGACAATATATGACTCGTCCCACCGACATGGAATAATAGATGTTTCTCGCTCAAGGGATCGCACTTGGAATAGCTCAAGGGCTGATGTACGTCCCGACAATGGCAGTGGTATCGCACTATTTCTGCCAACGCCGCACGCTTGTCATGAGCCTTGTTTCCTGCGGGTCCTCCCTTGGATCGATCGTACACCCCATCATGTTGAACTATTTGTTTAACCGGAGCGTAGGCTTTGCCAACGGTGTACGGATAAGCGCTGCATTCGTCAGCGTCTTGCTTCTTATCGCCTGTCTCCTGATGCGCACGCGATTGGAACCGCCTAAACATCCTGTAAACTATTTGTCTGTCGGCAGGGGCATCGTTCACGACGTGCCTTTTTGTATCATGAGCGTTGGGTAGGTGTTTGCGGTCATACCATGGCGGGTTTTGACAAATGATACTGTCGATTCGGTAGATTGCTTTGCTTTCAGATTGGATTCTACTACCCGCTCTTTTACTTGCAATTGGATTCCGTCAAGCATGGAGACTCGGAGACGTTCTCATTCTATTCTGTATGTGATTTTTTTACTACCTCCAGGATCATTCACCTTACTTTTCTAGTTTGTACTTTTGAATGGGGGAAGCTTGATAGCTCGATTGTCAGCCGGATTCATCGCGCCCCATGTTGGTGTCGCCGCGCTCGCGATTATATCTACCGGCGTGTGCGGAATTCTCATTCTCGGCATGATTGGTCTGAGCAGCGTCCCGACGGTCGTGGTACTCGGGACGATGTATGGTTATTTTTCTGGCATTTGTTAGTTCCTTTTCCGTTCCCATTTCGTAAGATCCGGCAATCGAACTGACCACACGAACGTCCACTGGCAGATATTGCCATGTTTTCACCCCTCATGGCTCACCTTACCAATGATTTCTCCGAACTCGGGTTCGTCGCTTCCATACATACGGCTGTTGAGACCCGAGTGCTGATACACCGATGCTCAGTGCTCGCATGGGATTCGCGACTACGATCACCGGAATCGGTGCTCTCCTTGGTGCGTCATCCCCCAGAACCATCTCACCATCGCTTGACACGCCATTCAAAGGTGGGCCCCTCGCGGGTGCGCTGCTCACATCGCAATACAAGTGGTGGCAACCCTCGCTTTTCGCTGGGGTATGTACAGGCGTATCCGTCTTTGCGCGGGAGACTCACTGCCGCGTTTCGGTAGCTCATCGCACTCACCGGGTGTTCGTTGTTGGTGGTGATGCAACTCGCGCTGACGCGACGTCGGAAATGCTCGACTGAGAGCCAGGAAGCCTGAGGTTCAGAGACAAAAACGAAAGTCATTGGCAGGTCCGACGTGCGTAGGCGTAGTGAAAATAACTGTATAACTGTATACTAGCGTGCAGTCTAGAATTTGATCAGTGATCCAACCTTGAAGCATCCGGTGGTGGTGGTACTTATAGGTTCGATCTCTCAGTCGTAAAACTGTAGAGTTGTAAACAAGATGGGTTGTCAGTATTTAAATCATGAAGCAGTTATCTCCGAGTCGGGGTGAAAGAAACGCTCGATTATTCGACACAGACGGTACTACCAGTGAGATCCAGGTCGACTATCGATGTTGCCTGGCACCGGTGCGTACTAGTATCGGCATGATGCCGAGTGGAGAAACGCGATTGTTCCGAGTCGCCGAGTGTTTCTGTAAGATGAACAAGTACCACGCGATGATGTCGTTTCCTCCGAGTCGTCACTGTCACTGTCTGAATCTGTCAAGAGTCGTCGCTTCCGACTTGAATTGGCACAAAGTTTTCCGCCATTGAACCTGTCAATCAAATCGATCATCCAGTATCCCCGGCCAAGATACAGAAATCCAAGGGACGATCTGCCCCAGTGAAGCCACGTGTTTCCCCGGAAATTGCGAACGCGTACTACTACGATACCGAGTGTTGTCAGTCCATGTAAGATAGTACTTAGAATCAGAAACGCAAGAAATGGTCTAGCTAAATTCATTATTCAACTGATCAGCTAGTAGATACGAGGCCCCGAGGTATCAGGGACTAATAATTTGTACTTCACTAGCACTGCTGGGCGGTAAATGGAACGATTTAATCTGACGAAGACTCCCACGTTGAATGCCGGAAAGGCTCGAAGTCGGCGAATTCGGACGCCCTTGGCATTACATAATGCCGGTTAGTCGTAGGCTAACGACTGTCACTGCTGCATCCGAGTCACCAACTTGAAGACTTTGCTCGTTGTCGACGTTCTTGACACATCAAGTGAAACTCACCATCCCTAAAGCGGCTACTAAGTACATTCTTTCGTTCGCCACATAAAAAAACCTGAGACTCTAACGAGAACGATAAGTATGCCCTGATTCATTTCTTCTGTTGCTTTCCTAACGTGACAGGCGGGCCGGATCTGAGAGAGCGGCTGTCACGCCGTGTTTCTTAATACTTTCGTGAGGACTCTCCGGGGCCGAGCACCCTCGTCCTGAAATTCCCATTGATATCCTGCTCATTGGGGCACTGAATATGTAAGTACACAGATCGGCCGGGGTGATGTACTTATTTGAAGCCTTGGCGATTTGCTTCGCCTGTTTTATCTGGCCCTGTGACTCTGTGAGCGCATCGATATGAATGGCAGTCGATCTATTGACCCCTTTGTACAGATGGGACTATCATATTTGAAGCCCGGGCAAAGTATGATGCAGAGTTACGTCGCATTGCCAGAAGCGTGCCTAGTACGATGCCGTTCCGGGTAACTACATATGAGGTACCACTGGCAGTGACTTGCCAATCACCTCAATCTATTCGTCTTGGTTTAATCTTACTCCAAGTTCTGACACCACACAGAGTACACTGTCAGAAGGCTCCAGCTAAATGACGAGAGCGCAGCCCGCCGAGAGGATGAATGGGGAAAGAGACGAATGTCATCCCTTCAAGTTTTGACGTGTATCCCTGTGATCTGTATGACCTTCGCACCCTCGCAATGAGCCAATGGCGCGTCCTTTTCCCGTCGTCTGCCAAACACTGAACCCCATGCGTCTACGGCGACTTACTTCCAGGGTCTTTGCTGTAACGCTTTTATCAGCAGTGATTTGGTGACAGCTTTAGTATTTCCTTCACCTTCGAGTCTCACTCTCCAGAATGCCTTTGAGCGTATCATCGATCCAGACTGTTACAGAGATCCCACCGCGCGCTACTGTGGATGAGAAGGAGGACTCGGACACAGCTAAAACCGAGGTCGATCAGTTCCCCGAAGGTGGTGCTGCTGCATGGTGCACGGTCATCGGCGCGTGAGTGTTATTTTGCCCTCTGATATTCCGAGCGATACGATCGATTTGCTGCCATGATAGCGCGTTGGTGCAGTCGTGCGGTTTCGGGTAAGCGCAACATTGACTGTCCGATATCTACTCATGCGAAAAAAAAAGGTACACCACGTCGTTCGGCGTTTATCAAGGTATTGGACCTCCCGTGAATTCGTTGTGGTCTTTTGTTGACGCTTGTAGACTTTTACACCCTACATTATCTGACTAACGAATCATCCTCTGCAATATCGTACGTCTCATCTATAAATTGCGGTGTGTGCGTGGATTTATAAACCTGTTTGATAGATGGATAGGAAGCGTCAATGCGTTTACGGTGACCAGCTTCAGTCTTGTTGCCGGTATACTGTATGATCGCGGTTATTTGTACGTCACAACTATCTCGGATATTGTCCGAGTCGGTCCGACGCTAAATGCTAACTTCATCAAGCTACCATCTGATGATCGGAGGATCGTTGCTGGAGTCATTCGCCTTGTTCATGCTCTCGCTTGCCAAACCAGGTCAATATTATCAGGTCCGTCATCTTGCTAACAAGACAATATATGACTCGTCCCACCGACATGGAATGATAGATGTTTCTTGCTCAAGGGATCGCCCTTGGAATGGCTCAAGGACTGATGTACGTCCCGACCATAGCAGTGGTATCTCATTATTTCTGCCAACGCCGCACGCTTGCAATGAGCCTCGTTGCCTCCGGGTCCTCCCTTGGATCGGTCGTACACCCCATCATGTTGAACTACTTGTTTAACCGAAGCGTAGGCTTTGCCAACGGTGTACGAATAAGCGCTGCGTTCGTCAGCGTCCTCCTTCTCGTCGGCTGTCTCCTGATGCGCACGCGATTGGAACCGCCTAAACATCCTGTAAACTATTTGTCTGTCGGCAGGGGCATCGTTCACGACGTGCCTTTTTGTATCATGAGTATTGGGTAGGTATTTTCGGGCGAACCATGGCTGCTTTTGACAACTGATACTGTCGATTCGGTAGATTGCTATGCTTTCAGTTCGCATTGTACTACCCGCTCTTTTACTTACAGTTGGATTCCGTCAAGCATGGAGACTCGGAGACGTTCTCATTCTATTCTGTATGTGATGTTTTACTGCCCCCTAGGTCATTCACCTTACTCCCCTAGTTGGTACTTTTGAATGGGGGAAGCTTGATAGGTCGATTGTCTGCCGGATTCATTGCACCCCATGTTGGTGTCCCTGCGCTAACGATTATATCTACCGGCGTGTGCGGCATCCTCATTCTCGGCATGATTGGTCTGAACAGCGTCGCGACGGTCGTGGTACTCGGGACAATATATGGCTATTTTTTTGGCGTTTGTTAGTTCCTTTTTTGTTCCCATTTCGTAGGATCGGGCGGTCGAACTGACCACACGAACTTCCACTGGCAGATGTTGCCATGTATTCACCCCTCATGGCTCACCTTACCAATGATTTCTCCGAACTCGGGTTCGTAGCTTCCACATACACGGCTGTTGAGACTCGAGCGCTGATACAGCGATGACCAGTGCTCGCATGGGATTCTGTGTTACGATCATTGGGATCGGTGCTCTTCTTGGTGCGTCCTCCCCCGGAACCATCTCACACCATCGCTTGACACTCCATTCAAAGCTGGGCCCGTCTCGGGTGCGCTGCTCACATCGCAATACAAGTGGTGGCAACCCTCGCTCTTCGCTGGGGTATGCACAGGTGTATCCACCCTTGAACGGGCTACTCGCTGACGTGTTTCGGTAGCTTATCGCACTCACCGGGTGTTCGTTGTTGGTGGTGATGCAACTCGTGCTGATGCGACGTCGGAAACGCTCGACTAAGAGACAGGAAACTTGAGTTTAACCGACAAAAATGAAAGTCATTTGCGGGTCCGACGTGCGTAGGCGTAGCAAAAATAACTGTATAGTAGTGTACAGTCTAGAATTTGATCAATGCTGCAATGTGTTAAGCACCTTGAAGCATCCGGTGGTGGTGGTACTTCTAGATTGGATCGATCAATGCAGACCGCGAAACTGTGGAGTTGTACATAACATAGGTTGTCAATATTTCAATCATGAAAGAGCCGACGAAGATATCGGCGTGAAAGAAACGCTCTATTATTCACGGTAACTTAGGATCAACGTCGACTATCGATGTTGCCTGCAGGCAGCATGTGTAGTATCGGTATGCCGAGTGTATACAAGTGTAATTGTTCGCCGCAGTGGTGTGTTTCTGTAGTAAGATGAACAAGTATGCTAAGCGGTTACAGTAAGTACTGTAACAAAGGTTCGAAATACAATATGATTAGGTAGTACAGTGGCTATACAACCGCGAATATTAGGTTAGGCTACGAGATCTATCTACGGGTGATGCACGTATGTACTGTATCTAATTAAAGGGCATCTCAGGCTGCCCCAAATCCTAAGAACTATCTCCCACACAATTGTGCGAGTGGGCATTATATGGCGCATCAAGGGAACATTATGGGACATACATATGTAGAGTGTGAGATTCGTGAATATAAGACATGAGACTGCTCGACAATGAGGGGAAATCCAGAGTGTGATGGATAAGTGAATTCGGAACATTGACAAGGGGGGGAAGCCTGAGACTGTGGCAGCGCCGGCACTGCCAATTTTGCTGACGATTCAGAAGGATTTACCACAGTTGCAGCGATGCGTTTTCTCGAAGTGCTGAAGAGTCCGCTTAACCGCGGCTTCTTTGTTCTGGCAGAAGTCACCATCGTGAGCTCAGCAATAGTACCGTCCATTGGCAGCGAGAGGGTACCGGCGAGAACGACGAGGTCATCCTTTCGTTTGTACGATTTGACTGGGCAGTCGAAGGCACGGTTTTCTGCGCGATTGATGTGGAACTTATGCACACCATTTACGCGATCGCTGAGTGTCTGGCGGGCAACCTGTGATGCAATGTTACACTCAAGATCTCAGCCAATGGAGAACTGCTCACCTGGTGGGCCTTCGCAGCCGCATTGATGGTCTTGTAAGTCCCGGATCAGCGAGGTCCTTGACAGCAAGCTCCATCCGGGCCTCGTATGTTCTCGTGGAGGCTTGCCGTCCTCGACTACCCGCCGGCATCGCCAGCAATTGTGCTGAACTTGAATGAACGCGTCACGTCAGGCGGTCACCTTCGAAGCTCCGCTTCGGCAGACTCTCGGCGCGAGACAGAACTACTACATTATGTTGGTTTGTTCAACTTCTCAGACGTAGGTATTACATAAACTAATAAATATCTGGATTCTGTGAACTAAACTGGTGAAAGTGTTGTGTATTTAGTGGAATATCATTGGCTGCAGTAGTAGTATCACACCCAAACTAACGAGGCATTTACGAGACATATGCCAAAAATCCTATGTATACCCCGTACATAATGTCAAACATGCCATAAATTGTCTGAGGTTCGTCTGAGGTCAGTGGTACCAGGCCGGCAAGTTCTCGGCATCCCAGCTCTCAAATGGCCTACGCGGTAACGTCATACAGCGTCTTTTGCAGATTAGTATGCCGAAAAACCGCTGACAAACCTGCCTGGACCCACCGAGGACCTAATCCTCGCTAAGCCTCAGTGGAACCTTTACATACAACAACTAGCCGTATAGTAGTGTGGCGAGTATCCACCATGCTGACAAAGACGTCATAGATATTTGCCACAGGCACGATACAATTTGTCCGCGGAACCTACTGTTATAATAATAAGGGGCTTATAATTCATTATACATTGTATACAAATGGGACACTATAGAATGAGTTTATAAGGGGTTTATCAGAACTTTGTAAATTCTGTGATGAGGATGCCCTCGAGCATGTCATTAATCCAAACCGTAACAGAGATCCCATCGCCGCGCGCTACTTTGGACGCTGAGAAGGAAGACTCGGACAAGGCTAGAACCGAGGCTGATCAGTTTCCCGAAGGCGGTACTGCAGCATGGTGCACGGTCATTGGCGCGTGAGTGTCATTTTGCCCTCGGGTCTTCCAAGTGATACGATCGATTTGCTGCCATGACAGCGCGCTGGTGCATTTGTGCGGTTACGGGTAGGTGTGACATTGACTTTCCGAGCGATGCGTGCTCACGCGACAAAAAAAAGGTACACCGCATCCTTTGGCGTTTATCAAGGTATCGGACCTCCTGTGAATCCGTTGTGGTCTTTTGTTGACGCTTGTAGACTTTTACACCCTACATTATCTGACTAATGAATCATCCTCTGCAATATCGTACGTCTCATCTACAACTTGCGGTGTATACGTGGAACTATAAACCTGTTTGATAGATGGATAGGAAGCGTCACTGCATTTGTGATGACAAGCTTCAGTCTTGTTGCCGGTATACTGTATGATCGCGGTTATTTGTATGTCACAGCTATCTCGGATATTTTCCGACACTGAATGCTGATTTCATCAAGCTACCATCTGATGATCGGAGGATCGTTGCTGGAGTCATTCGCCTTGTTCATGCTCTCGCTTGCCAAACCAGGTCAATATTATCAGGTCCGTCATCTTGCTAACAGGATAACATATGACTCGTCCCACCGACATGGAATAATAGATGTTTCTTGCTCAAGGGATCGCCCTTGGAATAGCTCAAGGGCTGATGTACGTCCCGGCCATAGCAGTGGTATCTCATTATTTCTGCCAACGCCGCACGCTTGCAATGAGCCTCGTTGCCTCCGGGTCCTCCCTTGGATCGATTGTACACCCCATCATGTTGAACTATTTGTTTAACCGGAGCGTAGGCTTTGCCAACGGTGTACGAATAAGCGCTGCATTCGTCAGCGTCCTGCTTCTCGTCGCCTGTCTCCTGATGCGCACGCGATTGGAACCGCCTAAACATCCTGTAAACTATTTGTCTGTCGGCAGGGGCATCGTTCACGACGTGCCTTTTTGTATCATGAGTATTGGGTATGTGCTTGTGGGCGTTCCATGACTGTTTTTGATAAATGATACTGTTGATTTGGTAGATCGCTATGCTTTGAGATGGGATTCTATTACCCGCTCTTCTACTTGCAGTTGGATTCTGTCAAGCATGGAGACTCAGAGACGTTCTCATTCTATTCTGTATGTGATTCTTTACTACCCCCCGGGTCATTCACCTTACTCCCCTAGTTGGTTCTTTTGAATGGGGGAAGCTTGATAGGTCGATTGTCTGCCGGATTCATTGCACCCCATGTTGGTGTCCCCGTGCTAACGATTATATCTACCGGCGTGTGCGGCATCCTCATTCTCGGAATGATCGGTCTGAGCGGCGTCCCGACGGTCGTGGTACTTGGGACGATATATGGCTATTTCTCTGGCGTTTGTTAGTTCCTTTTTTGTTCCCATTTCGTATGATCGGAAAAAATCGAACTGACCACACGAACCTCCACTGGCAGATGTTGCTATGTTGTCGCCCCTCGTGGCTCACCTTACCAATGATTTCTCCGAACTCGGGTTCGTAGCTTCCACATATACGGCTGTTGAGACTCGAGCGTTTATACACCGATGATCAGTGCTCGCATGGGATTCGCGATTACGATCCTCGGGACTGGTGCTCTCCTTGGTGCGTCCTCCCGCAGAACCATCTTACTCCATCGCTTGACACCCTTCAAAGGTGGGCCCATCTCGGGTGCGCTGCTCACATCGCAATACAAGTGGTGGCAACCCTCGCTCTTCAGTGGGGTATGTACGAGTGTATCCACCCTTAAACGGGCTACTCGCTGACGTGTTTCGGTAGCTCATCGCGCTCACCGGGTGTTCGTTGTTGGTGGTGATGCAACTCGTGCTGATGCGACGTCGGAAACGCTCGACTAAGAGACAGGAAGCTTGAGTTTCAGGGACAAGAATGAAAGTCATTTGCGGGTTCAACGTGCATAGGCGCGGCGAAAATAACTGTATAGTAGTGTACAGTCTAGAATTTGATCAATGCGTTGAGCACCTGGTGGTGGTGGTACTTACAGATTGAGTCAATCAGTGCAGACCGCGAAACTGTGGAGTTGTAAACAAGATGGGTGGTCGATATTTAAATCATGAATTCGAGTCGACGAAGATATCTCGGGGGATGAAACAAACGTTCGATTATTCGACACAGAGGGTAACCTGGGATCAACGTCGACTATCGATGTCGCCTGACAGTGTGTAGTAGTAATAGTAGTATTGGCATGCCGAGTGTATAGAAACGCCGCGAGAAGTTGTTCGCCGCAGTGGAATGTCAATGTTTCTGTCTTGGAGATGAACCGATGATGTTGTTTCCTCGTGAGTCACCGTCAAGGTCGCTGTCTGAATCTGTCGCTTCCCTTGCAACTTGAATTGGCACAATTTAATGCCTTCATAGGGCGCTGGTCCTATTCCGCGGTTTCGGGTTGACAGTATCCGAGTCACATTCCACTTTTATGACTCCAATGTTCTCATTGACACGAAAAAAAGATACGCTACGTCGTTTGGGATTATCAGTGGTGTCGCAGCATTTCAGCGAACGTCGTATGCTTTCAATGAGCCTCGTCGTCTGCCCGGATCACGGCTCTCGTCTTTCTCCGAACTTGGGTTCGTTGCTTCCACGCGTCCGGCTATTTAGGCTCGAATGCTCATACGCGGATGATCAATGTCCGTATGGGATTCGGAATGATGTTCACGGGAATCGTTTTTCCCCTTGGTGCGTCCTCGCCTCTACATATCCTATATCACACCATTACTTGACACCCTGTTAAAAGGCGGCCCCATCTGGTGTTGTAGCTCAGTGCACTCACCGGATGTTCGTTTTAGTAATGATGCAATTCGCCCTGATGCGACGTCAGAATGCAGGACTAAGAGACAAGAATGTGAGGCTTAGGGACGAATTAATTCATGGGCCCGACATGCGTAGGCATAGCTTCCCGATCGAACAATTCCACATATCTATCTAGTTAAGTAAGATACAAGCAGCGGTCATAATTTCCATTCTGGTCAGCACCCCACCAGGCGGGGAACAGGTGAGCGTTACCTGCTGCACCCTGGACGGCAAAGGATAGGATGAACACCATGACTTGTGTGCCACCATCGAGAGCTGGCACAATGCTCACAAGTGACCAACTCAAAAAATACGAAGAAACTTACCTGCACCGACGAGGTAGTTATATCTCTGGAACCAACGAGGGTGGCGCGTTCTGATCCACCATTGGGAGATAAATGAAATCGTGAAGGAAGACAAGTTTAAGGCGTTGATGCCCACGGAGAGCCATCCGATGGCCCAGCTAAATGAAGGAACATAAGAGACTGACCCTGTCACGCGGAAATTGAGCGCATACCAGATAATAGGCGTGTAAAGGTAGTTAGCTCGGAGCTTGGGCCAATAACGATGGATGAGCCAGAATGGCACTGGCGCAGCAAGTCCGACTAGATGTGACCACGGGACCCACTGGTACCTCATGCCAACGGAGAACAACTCGTGACTAAGGCCACCCCATGCAATGGCTTGAGAGTTGTACTGCTGAGGTTGCTGACCGGACCAGATGTTTGTTCCTTGGACGGAAAGCAGAATCTCTCGCTGGCTGTCGATGATAGAGTTCATTAATACTAGAAATAATGGTAAGAATGTGCGAGGAACGTGACTGCA